>PITA01016299.1:0-48429 GCA_004023965.1 Spilogale gracilis
AAATAAATAAACAAACGAAAACCAGAATCAAGTCTATAAATACAGAGAATAAGCCAGAAGTGGGGGAAGGAAGGGATGGGAATGATGCATGAAGGAGAGTGGCAGATAAAGCTTCCAGTTATAGAATGAGTATGTTATGAGAATCAAAGGCAATATAGTCAATGACATGGTAATAGTATTGTATGGGGACAGATGGTAGCTACATTTGTGTTGAGTAAGGCATAATGGATTAAGAAGTTGAACCACTAGGTTGTACACCCGACATGAATGCAACACTGTGTGTCAACTAGACTCATAAATAACTTCTTTAAAAGTAGTTGCTCAAATCTTTTTCTTTCTCTTTCTTTCTTCTTTCTTTCTTTTCCTTCCTTCCTTTCTTTTCTTTGTTTCTTTTCCTTCTCTCCCTCCCTCCTTCCTTCTTTCCCTCCTTCCCCTTCCTTCCTTCCTTTCTTCCTTCCTTCCTTCTTACCTTTCTCTTCCTTCCTTCCTTCCTTCCTTCTTTCCTTCCTTCCTTCCCCTTCCTTCCCCCTTCCTTCCTTCCTTCTTTCCCCTCCTTCTTTCCTTCTTTCCTTCTTTCCTTCTTTCCTTCCTTCCTTCCTTCCTTCCTTCCTTCCTTCCTTCCTTCCTTCCTTCCTTCTTTCCTTCTTGGAAAGTCCTGTTGAAACGGCCTTCAGGTTAGCAGTCCATTTTTTTCCTGCTTGTGTTCCTCCATGTTTTGAGTATACACTGATTTTTGGAAATAGCCAGAAATCGTCAGGGCCAAATCTAAAGAAAAAAGTAGGCAATCAGGCTGGTAAAGTACTCTAGGTCAAAAATGAACTCCAAGTGTATATTATTGCACAGTTCATAAATTATTTCTAAATAGGCATTCTCAAATATTACCAAAATTATTGCATTGGTAAAAATGTAATACTTCACTAAAAGAGATGTTCAATCTGGATGCATGCTATCTGGTGTGCGTTGTATGTGCATAATGTTTTAAATATACATCGGTCCAGTCAATGTTAAGACCATTACTTATAAATTACTTCAGTAAGGTCCTCATAGCTTTTGCATGTGCTCCCTTTTTCTTTCCTTTTTCTTACTCTTCTTCCTTCCTTTTTTCTTTATTTTTCTTTTCCTTCTATCTTCCTCTATATTTTGCATAATTTGCATCCTTATTTCATTTCTAACTATGCCCTCAAGTTGCCCCCACAGAAACCTCAGTGGACCACCTAATATTAAACAGCCATAATTCTCTTTCCCTTTACCCTATTTTATTTTGCTTCACAGCAAAATCTTATGTGATGTAGAACTTTATATTTATTGATTATATTTATTGAATCATTCATCTATTGCATTTCTTCCCCCTAGAATATAAACTCCAGGAGAACAGGGATTTTGTCTCTTTTGTCCCCAGCTTTATCTGAAGCAGTCAGATGTATGCCTGGCACCTAGCATGTGACCCATAAAAAAAGTGGTGAATAATTACTTGAAATTCCTATGCAGAAAATAAAATCCTTTAGTGCTTAACATAACATTCTGAAAATGAAATAACATTCAAAAAAATTTGGCCATATGCCAAATTCCCCATTTTTATATTATTTTTATATGTTATATATTACATAATATATAATTTTTAAATTTTCCAGTAGCCAAAAGATAGCCAGTGTAATTATTACAACTTTTAATACAAAATGAACACAACTGCATACCTAAGACTTATGTTAAAATTAAATTCCCTAAAGAGTTTCTCATTTTCCTTGGGAAATTTGTTTCCACATAAGGTAACCTGAAAATCCATAGACAACATGCCCACTTTGCTCAGTGATTGAGAACTAGTCAAAGTATCTTTTTATTTTTAAGATTTTATTTATTTATTTGACAGAAACATAGCTAGAGAGTGGGAGAGGGAGAAACAGGCTTCCCGCAGAGCGGGGAGCCAGACCTGGGCTCAATCCCAGGACTCTGGGATCATGACCTGAGCTGAAGGCAGACGCTTAACGACTGAGCCACCCAGGAACTCTGAGAACTAGTCAAAAATATCTACTTCTTCAGGAGAGCACCCTGGAGGTAGACCCCAAATGAACCCCCCTTCTTGTGGTATATTCAATAACACATTTTATCAAAGAGGATATATCATAGTCAACATTACAAAAGCTATGAAATATGAAACTTTAAAAAAACAAATATCAGTCAGTTTTAGTTTTTACTTCCTCTTGAGTCCTTATATCTGGTTTACAATGTGACCTCAGATGGGGCACGTGGGTGGCTCAGTCTTTAAGCGTCTGCCTTCAGCTCAGGTCATGACCGCAGGGTCCTGGGATGGAGCTCCAAATCTGGCTCCCTGCTCCGGGGGAGGCCTGCTTCTCCCTCTCCCTCTCCCACTCCCCACCCCCTCGCCCCGCACTTGTATTCCCTCTCTGTCAAATAAATAAATAAAATCTTAAAAAAAAAAAGTGGCCTCAGAAAGCAGGACTCAAACTGGTCACGATCTAGGGTATTTCCATTTTCCGGTTTCTCTGAAAAGGTACACTAATACTTCAAAACAACAACAACAAACACATTCTGCCAGATCAGTGGTTCTTAACATTTTTGGTATCTGGAATATTTTAAAAATATAATGAAGGTAGCACAGCTTCTTCTTTTAAAAATGTACACAACCCAAAAACTTCACACACTGCTCTGAAGCTCATAGGTGCCTCTAATGAATAAAGTAACCATTATATGTAAGTCTTTGGACTGTGTTGAATAAGCTGTGTTATAAGATTTTTTTAAGCAGGGAAGCAAAAAATTAAATTATTCATAGAGTCAATTCAGTGCCTCTGAATGAAGCTAAGAATCCAAATGATAACCAGAGACAGAACTAGAGGAAGAAGGTCTATTACAGCTTGTTTTATGCTTTTATTTTTTATTTAAATTCTAGCCAGGAATCATAGTTTAAAGCTTAAGCCAGCTTCTTGCCCCGTGAGAGTAAAATGTCATTTTTTAATTCAGTAGAATAAATGGAGCATTGTCACTTCAGCCAGTGAGAACAGCAAACCCTCTATCAGCAGAGCTGGTGAGTGATGGACGGGCTGTGTGAATGCATGGCCCTTGCCACATGCATATCTAATTAGACAAGTACAGAAAGGAGACGTTTTGATCTGAGATAGTGGAAAGCACGCTATTGTAATTGTCTCTCCAGTGACAGCTTTTAAACTGAGCAAGCCATTCTCAAAGGGGCCATAGCTTTGATCCCTGAGAAGCAGCCTGGCCGACATTCTCCCATCAGATTTGAGAGAGATGACTTTGTTGTTGTGGGTCTTGTCTTCTCTGGGACAATTTCTCCCTCCCTGGGGAAATGCCCGTAGTGGTAGCAGCTATGCCCATGCGTGGCAGCTGTCCAAGGAGCTGCCCCCTTCTTCATGAAGAACCACAGGTTTCCCCTGGGATGCCCCTCCCTCCTGAAGGCGGTGCTGGTTCTGGATGGCAGGATTTTCACAGCACCAGGTGAACAATCCCTTGCCGCCCTGCCACCCCACCGCCATCGCCCCCTCCCCCCTTCCCCCGCAACTTCCAGTCTCCCCTCTCCTCTGCACGCTGCCCAGGATGCAACAAGGAGCAGGGGGTGAGCACCTGCCAGGGAAGACTCCTCCCCTTTCACAGACAGACCCACCAACCCCACCCTCATTCAGCTTATGCGTAGAGCTAATGGCTTCTCCTTTTGGATACTAAAGTTGATAGGTCCATTCCCCTTTGTAACTATTGATACAAAAATCTGAAATCAGGAACCCCTGTGTGGCTCAGTCAGACGCCATCTGCGTTCAGCTCAGGTCATAATCCCAGGGTCCTGGGATCAAGTCCCAGATTAGATTCCTTGCTCAGCAAGAAGCGCTCTTCTCCCTTTGCTTCTGCCCCCACCCCCACCTGCTTGTACTCTCTCTCTCTCTCTCTGATAAATAAATAAATACAATCTTAAAAAAAAATCTGAAATCAGTATTTACGAACCAAGTCCAGGGGTGTAGAGAAAAGATAATTACAAAAGGTAGGATCTCTTTTTTTAAGTTTTTTTTAAATTTTTAAAATATCAAGGATATTTTCACTATTAGTTTAATTGACACAACAGATTAAAGTAGCAAAACCGATACGATTATCCCAATAGATGAAAAAAACTGATAAAATTTAACTATCTAGGAGTCAATTTCCTAGAGAAGTAGGAATTTAAGGGAATTTCCTTAATCCAGATATAGATGATCCATTAAAATTCAAATGTGTCATTAAAGCCTTAGAAACATTTCCCTTAAAAGAACAGGAAAAGATGCTTGCTGTCATCACATCTACTCAACATTGCACTTGAGGTTTTAGCCAGTATATATGATACAAGAAACAACAGTAAGAAATAGAAGTTTTTTTTTTAAGTAGAAATAATATAAGCATGTTTAAATAGAAATATAATTATTTCTTATTTACAGATTATATAGCTATCTATAAGCTAACAGTTTCTTATCAAATATTTTATAATTTGAAGGTCAAAAGAATCACTAGAACAACACATTTATCATAAGATTCAAGAAGCAGTTCTATTGGACCAATAATTGAAAAATTCTAAGACCATTAGAAAGAGTACAAAAGTTGGGTTTGTTTCCTTCTTTCCTTCCAATGGTCTTCATTGTTTTCCTTCAGGGATCTACTCATGAATTACTGTACCCGACTTTTATATTCTCTGCTACCCTACCTTCAATGTATAGGACAGTTCGTAGATTTAGAGGACTATGAACTGTGCTTTTAATAAAAATTGTAATTTTCATGTTTTCCTTTTATCCACAGTATTTTCAGAAAAGACCTATCACTATTAAGAACCAGGGTGCTGGGGTGCCTGGGTGGCTCAGTTGGTTGGGCGACTGCCTTCGGCTCAGTTCATGATCCTGGAGACCAGGGATCGAGTCCCACATCGGGCTCCCTGCTCGGCGGGAGGCCTGCTTCTCCCTCTCTCACTCCCCCTGCTTGTGTTCCCTCTCTGGCTGTGTTTCTCTCTGTCAAATAAATAAAAATCTTAAAAAAAAAAAAAAAAAAAAAGAACCAGAGTGCCTGGCTGGCTCTGCCAAGAGAGCATACAACTCTTGATCTTGCAGTCCTGAGTTTGAACCCCCCGTTGGGTACAGAGATTACTTTTGTAAAAAAGAAACATTACTGGGGGAGGAGGAGCAAGAAGCGGAGGAGGAGGAGATCTAAATATCATAGGGTCCCACGAGTTCAGCTAGATAGCTATCAAACCAATCTGAACACCTACAAACTCAACCGGAGATCAAAGAGAAGAGCAGCAATTCTAGGAACGGAACGGAAAAGTGACCACTTTCTGGAAGGTAGGACACGCGGAGAAGTGAATTGGAGGAAACATTTGGGAAGATAGACTGTGGGGGAGGGGCTGGCTCCTGACCAGCAGGAGAGCAGTGGAGCACAAAATCGGAACCTCTAGAAGTCTGCTCCACTGAAGGACATCGCCCAGAGGCTAGGTGCGGGTGGGACCCTCATAGAGACAGTGTGGTCTCGGGAGCCCTGGGGTCACAGAAGGACCCGGGTTGCCTGAGTGTGGCAGAGAAGCCAGCTGCAGCGACAGAGCCAAGGGGAGGGCTCTCAGCTTGGGGTTATCTTAAACCATGATCCAAGGTGCAGTCGGGCCACTCCTCTTCGAGCAGGGACCCCACAAGTGCAGATCTGGAGAGACCCCCTCCTCTCTCCTCTGGGACAAGTGGTGCGAGAGCACACTGTGGGAATCTACTGGGTTTGGAGACTCCAAAGGGGGCCGAGCACCAGAGAGAGAAACACTAGGTCACAGGCCGGGTAAGCACAGGGACAATGCATGATTGACTGCTTTTATCTCAGGCACACTGAGGCCCCCATTCTCTGTTCCTCTGGGCTGGAGACTGGGAGGCTACCATCTTAATTCCTGTCCTCCAAAGCTGTACTGAAACGGTTCAGGGAACAAAAGTTGCCGGAGAGCGAACCTGAGCAGATTGCATAGCCTGGTCCTGGCAAGGGCGGGGCAGTTCCGCCTTGGGCAAAGACATTTAAGAGTCACTGCAACAGGCCCCGCCCCCAGATCAGCAAGAACATCTACCAAGACCAAGGTCACCGATCAATGAGAACTGCAAAACTCCACTGCTAGGGGAATACAGCACACAGAATTCATGGCTTTTTTTCTCAAAATTCTTTAGCCTTTCGAGGTTAATTTCTTTAATTTTCTTTATTTGTTTTTTGAAATTTTCTTCATTCCTTTTCAACCAGCATCTTACCTTATCAATTCCTTCTTTAAAATCTTTTTAATTTTCATCTTTATAATCAGTCTCTCCATTCATCGTATTACCCTTATTTTTTGTATACATGTAGGTTTTTCTGACTTTAAAATTTGGGGATATAGTTTCTTCTAACAAATCAAAATATACCCTAAATCTAGTGTATGGCTTTGTTCTAGTCTCCAGCCTGATCACATTCTTTCCTCTTTTCTTTTTTAATAATAATTTATTTTATTTTTTCAGTGTTCCAAGATTCACTGTTTATGCCCCACACGCAGTGCTCCATGCAACTTATGCCCTCAAAACTCACAACCAGGCTCAACCATCCCCCCAACCCACGCCCCTCCAAAACCTTCATAATTTTTCTTAGAGTCCAAAGTCTCTTATGCTTCATCTCCCTCTCTAATTTACCCCAGTTCACATTTCCTTTCCTTCTCCCACTGTTCTCCATGTTACTCCTTATGCTCCACAAGTAAGTGAAACCATATTATACTTGACTTTCACTGTCTGGCTTATTTCACTCAGCATAATCTCCTCCATTCCTATCCATGTTTCTACAAAAGTTGGGTATTCATTCTTTCTGATGGATGTGTAATATTCCATTGTATATATGGACCATATCTTCTTTATCCATTCAACTTTTGAAGGACACCTTGACTCTTTCCACAGTTTGACAATTGTGGCCATTGCTACTATGAACACTGGGTAGAACATATGACCCTTCTTTTCACTACATCTGTATCTTTGGCGTAAAGGCCCAATAGCACAATTACAGGGTCATAGGGTAGCTCTATTTTTAAATTTTTAAGGGATCTCCACAATGTTTTCCAGGGCAGCTGCACCAACTTGCATTCGCAACAACAGTGCAAGAGGACTCCCCTTTCTCCAACACTTTTTGTTTCCTGTCCTATTAATTTTGGCCATTTTGACTGCTGTAAGGTAGTATCTCAATGTATGGTTTTGATTTGAATTTCCCTGACAGCTAAGCATGACAAACATTTTTTTCATGTGTCTGTTAGTCATTTCTATGTCTTCCATAGAGAAATGTCTGTTCATATCACCTGCCCATTTTTTGATGTGATCATCTTTTTTTTGGATGTTGAGTTTGAGTTCTTTATAGGTCTTGGATATCAGCCCTTTGTCTGTAGTGTCATTTGCAAATATCCTCTCCCATTCTGTTGGTTGCCTCTTTGTTTTGTTGACTGTTTCCTTTGCTGTACAGAAGCTTTTTATTTTGATGAAGTCCCAAAAGTTCATTTTCGCTTTTGTTTCCTTTGCCTTTGGAGCCATTTCTTGAAAGAAGTTGCTGTGGCCGATGTCAAAGAGGTTTCTGCCTATGTTCTCCTCTAGGATTTTGATAGATTCTGGGCTCATGTTGAGGTCTCCTGCTTTGTCAAAGATTATTTGACTATGGAGTGGAGGGTCAATATCTGGACTCTCTACTCTGTTCCATTGGTCTATGTGTCTGTTTTTGTTCCAGTACCATGCCATCTTGGTAATCACAGCTTTGTAATAAAGCTTGAAATCAGGTAACGAGATGCCCCAGCTTTGTTTTTATTTTTCAGCATTTCCTTAGCAATTCCGGGTATTTTCTGGTTTCATATAAATTTTAGGATTGTTTGTTCCAGCATGTTGAAAAATGTTGGTGGAATTTTAAATTTAACTTTAAATTTGTCTAGCTCTTACCAAAGCTGAAGAAAGTTTTGCCCAAAGTCATTATACTAAATTAATAACATCAAAAACTGTAATTTCCTAAATAGGTATTCATTTTCAAATGTTTATTAAAATAATGGACTAAATCTTCTATTGATTTAAAATCAGGTTTAAGGGACACCTGGGTGGCTCAGTTGGTTAAGTGCCGATTCTTGATTTCAGCTTAGGTCATGATCTTAGTGTCCAGAGATTGAGCCCCACATAGGGCTCCATGCTCAGCATGGAGTTAGATTGATATTCTCTTCCTCTCCCTCTGTCCCTTCCCCTGCTTGCCTACAAGTGCTCTCGCTCTCTCTCAAATAAATAAAAATAAATAAATAAAACCAGGTTTAATTATTTCTTCAAATTGATTTTCTAAATTGTTGGTTGAGGAGAGTTTCGGACTCTTTAAAAACACTTCATATATTTGTAGCTCTTTCCTGGCTAATATATTAAGTCTATTTGATTCATTATAAAAATGAGGTTCCAGAGAAAACTTCATCTGGCCTACAATGCCAATGAAGTGATTCTAAGGACTGTTCATAGGATACATTTTTTAAAGGGGAAGTTGTGAGTCAGACTAAAGGAAGGGACTTACATCCATGTGCATCCAGAGTCTGTGTGTCTCACAAATACTGGCGATGTCGTGGAGAGGGTCGAAGGCCCCGAACACTGTGGTGCCAGCTGTGGCTGTGACACAGAAAGGAGTCTGGCCTTGGTGATGACACAAGCTGAGTCATGGGTACAGCCTCGGGAGGCACACAGGAATAGTCCTGTCACTCCACCACTGCTCTCCTGGGCATCAGGCTGGATGACGTGGACACGAACCCTAAGTACCTAACAATTTCAAATATTCTGAGGTATCTCCAGGACTAACCATAAGAGGAACTCATATCTCTGCCTGACTTTCAGTTATATTTCTCTCCAAATTAATTTTTACAAAATAAAACCACAAAAATGAAGATGACCAAATTCTGTTATGTAGTCCACATCCTGAAAATATTTCATTGGATATCTGACAGAAAATTCTGAGAGAAATTCTGCAATGTTAATTTCATTATTTCACTTTAATTCTATAAGGAATTTCCCACATTTAGGGATTATTTTATTTCTTTTGTCAATTACCTTACCAGTTGTTTTCCACTAATGAAAATAGGCAAAGAAAATAAAAATGAATTTACATGTTAAATATGGAGCTATAGAACATACCTTTGTTTTCGCTTGTAATATATTTTTCTCTAACTCAGATGGAATCACCTTTCCCCATAAAAATACAAATATACATTGATTTATTATGAACATTTGAATACACATACTAATTCTACCAATGAAAAGAATAAATGATATGCAAGACTAAAAAATATGAGTTTTTAGTGCTTTTCTAAGACATTTATATATCTGTAAACAGATATTGGTAAATGTTCAGTTCCTAAGAACTAACAGTAAATAGCATGTTGAATTAAAGAATGTTTAATGTGCTATTCAGTCATCTTAAAATTTACATTGCTTACATTTTCGAAGAAAGACACAAAATGAAATCTTTCTTTCTAGTGATTAAACTTCAACTTATTTTATTTTTTAAAGACTTTTATTCATTATTTATCAGAGAGAGAGAGAGAGTCAGAGCACAAGCACAGGGAAGGACAGAAGGAGAGAGAGAAACAGGTTCCCCACTCAGCAGGGAGCATGATGTGGGACTTAATCCCAGGACCCTGGGATCATGACCTGAGCCTAAGGTAGGCACTTAAATGACTGAGAAACTCAGTTGGCCCTAAACTTCAATTTAAAATAAAAATCTCTCTGGCACATACCCTCCCCCTTCTTCTGGCTGAAACCCTAATCTAACCCAAGATCTAGGGGAAAAAGAAGAAGAAGTAGAAGATATGGTATACATGCACAATGAACTATTATGCAGCCATAGACATGAATGAAATCCTGCTATTTGCAACAATGTTGATGGAGCTAGAGGGTATTATGCTAAGCAAAGTAAGTCAGCCAGAAAAAGACAAATATCACATGATTTCATTCATATGTGGAATTTAGGAAACAGAACAATGAGCAAATGGGGAGACAGGCAAACCATGAAAGAGACTTTCAACTCTAGAGAACAAACCGATGGTCGTCTCCAGAGGGGAGGTCGGTGGTAGATGGGTGAAATAGGTAACAGGGGTGAAGGAGGACACTAGCTGCGAGGAGCACTGGGTGTTGTATGGAAGTGCTGAATCACCATATTGTACACCTAAATCTAATATTACACTGCATTAACTAACTGGCATTTAAATAAAAGCTTAAGTACCATGCTGTCTTGGTGATCACAGCTTTGTAATAAAGCTTGAAATCAGGCAACGTGATGTCCCCAGCTTTGTTTTTCTTTTTCAATAATTCCTTAGCAATTCAGGGTGTTTATTTTTTTTCTGGTTCCATATAAATTTTAGGATTGTTTGTTGCAGCACTTTGAAAAATGTTGGTGGAATTTTGATCGGAATGGCATTGAAAGTATAGATTGCTCTGGGCAGTATAGACATTTTAACAATGTTTATTCTTCCAATCCATGAGCATGGAATGCTCTTCTATCTTTTTGTGTCTTCTTCAATTTCTTTCATGAGTGTTCTGTAGTTCCTCAGGTAGAGATCCTTAACTTCTTTGGTTAGGTTTATTCCAAGGTATCTTATGGTTTTTGGTGCTATAGTATATGGAATCAATTCTCTAATTTCCCTATGTATATTTTCATTGTTAGTGTATAAGAATGCAATTGATTCCTGTGCATTGATTTTGTATCCTGCCACATTACTGAATTGCTGTATGAGTTCTAGTAGTTTGGAGTGGAGCCTTTTGGATTTTCCACACCAAATATCATGTTATCTGCAAAGAGAGAGAGTTTGACGTCTTTGCCAATTTGAACACCTTTTATTTCTTTTTGTTGTCTGATTGTTGTTGCAAGGACTTCTAACACTATGTTGAATAACAGTTGTGAGAGTGGGAATCCTTGTCTTATTCCTGATCTCAGTGCAAAAGCTGTCAGCTTTTCCCCATGAGAATGATATTCACTATGGGTTTTTTGTAGATAGATTTTATGAGGTTGAGGAATATTCCCTCTATCTCTATACTTTGAAGAGTTTTAATCAGTAATGGATGATTTGTTTTGTCAAATGCTTTTTCTGCATCAACTGAGAGGACTATGTGGTTCTTCTCTCTTCTCTTATTGATTTCTTCTATCACATTGACTTGTGGATGTTGAACCATCCTTGCATCCCAGGGATAAATCCCACCTGGTCATGGTGGATAATCTTTTTAATGTACTGTTGGATCCAATTAGCTAGGATCTTGTTGAGCATCTTGGCCTCCATATTCATCAGGGATATTGGTCTGAAATTCTCCTTTTTTATGGGGGTCTTTGCCTGGATTGGGGATTAAAGTAATGCTGGCTTCATAGAAAGAGTCTGGAAGTTTAACTTCTGTCTCTATTTCTTTAAACAGCTTCAGGATAATAGGTATTATTTCTTCTTTGAATGTTTGGTAGAATTCCCCCAGGGAATCCTTCAGGTCCTGGGCTTTTGGTTTTTTTGGAGGTTTTGATCACTGCTTCAATCTCATTACTATATATTGGTCTATTTAGGTTGCCAATTTCTTCCTGTTTCAGTCTTGGAAGTTTACAGGTTTTCATCTTTCCTCTTTTTTCCTTTTTTCAACTAACTTCTTATCTTATCAATTCCATTTTTAAGATCTTTTTAAATTTTCGCCTTCACAGTCAAATTCCATCCCTTCATCCTGTATACCTTTATTTTTTATATATATGTCCTTCTTTCATTAAAATCTTGGAGGCAGTTTCTTCTAACAGACCAAAATACATCCAAAATCAAGTGTGTGACTCTGTTCTATCGCCAGTCTAATATAGATTTTTCTTTCCCTTTTTTTTTTTTCTTTCTTTTCTCCCCTCAGTTTCAGGTCTCTTCTCATTTGGTTAGTGTTTATTTTTCTAGGGTCATATCTACCCTTTCAGACTTTTGTTCTTTCATTCATGTATTCTTATCTGGATAAAATGACAAGGCAGAAAATCTCACTTCAAAAAAAAGAACAAGAGACAGTACCAACAGCTAGTGACCTAATCAATATGGACATTAGTAAGATGGCAGAACTAGAGTTCAGAATGATGATTACCAAGGTGCTAGCTGGGTTCAAAAAAAAACATGAAAGATTCTAGAGAATCCCTTTCTGGATAAATAAAAGAACTAAAATCTAATCAAGTTGAAATAAAAAAAACTATTAATGAGGTGCAATCAAAAAATGGAGGCTCCCACTGCTAGGATATATGAGGCAGAAGAGACCATTAGTGATATAGAAGACCAAATGATGGAGAATAAAGAAATCAAGGAAAAGAGAGACAATTACTGGACCATGAGGGAAGAATCTGAGAGATAAGTGATATCATAAGATGAAACAATATTAGAATAATTGGGATCTCAGAAGAAGTAAAAGAGAGAGGAGGGCAGAAGGTATATTGGAGCAAACTGTAGCAGAGAATTTCCCTAATTTGGAAAAAGGAACAAGCATCAAAATCCAGGAGGCACAGAGAACCCTTTTCAAAATCAATAAAAATAGGTCCACACCCTATCATCTCATAGTAAAATTTACAAGTCTCGGTGGCAAAGAGAAAATCCTGAAAGCACCTTGGGAGAAGAGGTCTGTAATATACAATGGGAGAAATGTTAGATTGGCAGCAGACCTATCCACAGAGACCTGGCAGGCCAGAAACGACTGGCATGATATATTCAGAGCAATAAATGAGAAAAATATGCAGCCAAGAATACTATATCCAGATAGACTGTCATTGAAAATAGAAGGGGAAATAAACATCTTCCAGGACAAACAAAAACTAAAAGAATTTGAAAACACCAAACCAGCCCTACAGAAAATATTGAAAAGGGTCCTTTAATCAAAGAGAAAGCCTAAAAGTAAGAGACCAGAAAGAAACAGAGACAATAGACAGTAACAGTCACCCTACAGGCAATACAGTGGCACTAAATTCATATCTTTCAATAGTTACCCGGAATGTAAATGGGCTAAATGCCCCCAATCAAAAGACACAGGATATCAGAATGGATAAAAAAATAAGAACAATCCATATGCTATCAGCAAAAAATTCATTTTTGACCCAAGGCACCTCCAGATTTAAAGTGAGGGAGTGGAAAACAATTTACCATACTAATGGACATCAAAAGAAAGCTGGGGTGGCAATCTTCATATCAGACAAATTAGATTTTAAGCCAAAGACTATCATAAGAGATGAGGAAAGATGCTATATCATACTTAAAGGGTCTGCCCAAAAAGAAGGTCTAACAATTTTAAATATTTATGCCCCTAACATGGGAGCAGACAATTATATAAGCCAATTAATAACAAAATCAAAGAAACACGTCAATGGAAATACAATAATAGTAGGCGACTTTAACACCCCCATCACAGAAATGGACAGATCATCTAAGCAAAAGATAAACAAGGAAATAAACGTTTTAAATAACACACTGAACCAGATGGACATCACAGATATATTTAGAACATTCCACCCCAAAGCAACAGAATACACATTCTTCTCTAGTGCACATGGAACATTCTCCAGAACAGATCACATCCTGAGTCACAAATCAGGTCTCAACTGGTACCAAAAGATTGGGATCATTCCCTGATCCCACTGTGATCATTTTCAGACCACAGTGCTTTGAAACTAGAATTCAGCCACAAGAGGAAAGTTGAAAAGAATTCAAATACATGGAAGCTGAAGAGCATCCTACTAAAGAATGAATGGGTCAACCAGGAAATTAAAGAAGAATTTTAAAACTTTATGAAAACAAATTAAAATGAAAACACAACTGTTCAAAATCTTTGGGATGCAGCAAAGGTGGTCCTGAGAGGAAAGTATATAGCAACACAAGCCTTTCTTGTAACAAGAACGGTCTTGAAACAAGAACGGTCTCAAGTACACAGCCTAACCCTACATCTAAAGGAGCTGGAGAAAGAACAGCAGAAAAATCCTAAGCCCCGTAGGAGAAGAGAAATAATAATGATCAGAACAGAAATCAATGAAATACAAACCAAAAAAACAGTAGAAGAACAAATCAACAAAACCAGGAGCTGGTTCTTTGAAAGAATTAACAAGATTGATAACCCCCTGGCCAGACTTATCAAAAAAAGAGAGAAAGGACCCAAATTAATAATGTCATGATTGAAGGAGGAGTGATCACCACCAACTCCAAAGAAATACAAACAATTATAAGAACATATTATGAGCAACTATACACCAGCAAATCTGACAATCTGGAAGAAATGGATGCATTCCTAGAGACATACACATTATCAAAACTGAACCAGGAAGAAACAGAAAACCTGAACATACCCATAGCCAGTAAGGAGATTGAAGCAGTCATCAAAAATCTCCCAACAAACAAGAGCCCAGGGCCAGATGGTTTCCCAGGAGAATTCTACCAAACGTTTAAAGAACAATTAATACCTATTCTCCTGAAACTGTTCCAAAAAATAGAAAGAGAAAGAAAACTCCCAAGCTCATTTTATGAGACCAGCATTGCCTTCATCCCAAAACCAGACAAAAACCTCATCAAAAAGGAGAATTACAGACTAATATCCTTGATAAAAACCTATGCAAAAATTCTCACCAACCTCTACTAGCCAATAGGATCCAACAGTATATTAAAAAGATTATTCACCATGACCAAGTGGGATTTATTCCTGGACTGCAAGGTTGGTTCAACATCCACAAATCAATCAATGTGACACAGTACATTAATAAAAGAAAGAACAAGAACCATATGATACTCTCAATAGATGCTGGAAAAGCATTTGACAAAGTATATCACACTTTCTTGATCAAAAACTCTTCACAGTGTAGGGATACAGGGTACATGATGCAATATCATAAAAGCCATCAATGAAGAACCCACAGTGATCTCATTCCCCATTCTCAATGGGGAAAAACTGAGAGCTTTTCCCCTAAGGTCAGGAACACAGCAGGGCTGTCCACTCTCACCACTGCTATTCAACATAGTAATAGAAGTCCTAGCCTCAGCAATCAGACAACAAAAAGAAATAAAAGGCATCTGAATCAGCAAATAAGAAGTCAAACTCTCACTCTTTGCATACATGATACTTTATGCGGAAAACCCAAAAGACTCTACCCCAAAACTGCTAGATCTCATTATAGGAATTCAGTAAAGTGTTAGGATATAAAATCAATGCACAGAAATCAGTTGCCTTTTTATACACCAACAGCAAGACAGAAGAAACAGAAATTTAGGAGTCGATCCCATTTACAATTGCACCCAAAACCATAAGATACCCAGGAATAAACCTAATCAAAGAGGCAAAGAATTTGTACTCAGAAAACTATAAAGTACTCATGAAATAAATTGAGGAGGACACAAAGAAATGGAAAAACGTTCCATACTCATGGATTGGAAAAACAAAGTGAAAATGTCTATGGCCACCTAGAGCAACCTACACATATATACACATAATATAATCCCTATCACAATACCATTAATTTTTTTCAAAGAAGTGGAACAAATAATCCTAAAATTTATATGGAACCAAAAAAGACACTGAATGGCCTGAGGAATGTTGAAAAAGAAAATCAAAGTTAGCGGCATCACAATTCCAGACTTCAAGTTCTATTAAAAAGCTGTAATCATCAAGACAGTATGGTACTGGCACAAAAACAGACACACAGATCATGGAACAGAATAGAGAGTCCAGAAATGAACCCTCAACTCTATGGTCAATTTATCTTTAACAAAGCAGGAAAGAATGTCCAATGGAAAAAAGACAGTCTCTTCAACAAATGGTGTTGGGAAAATTGGACAGCCACATGCAGAAGAATGAAACTGGGCCATTCCCTTACACCACACACAAAAATAGACTCAAAATAGATGAAAGACCTCAATGTGAGACGGGAATCCATCAAAATCCTTGAAGAGAACACAGGCAGCAACCTCTTCAACTTCAGCCACAGCAACTTCTTTCTAGAAACATCACCAAAGACAAGGGAAACCAGGAAAAAATGAACTATTGGGACTTCATCAAGATCAAAAGCTTTTGCATAGCAAAAGAAACAGTCAACAAAATCAAAAGACAACCAACAGGATGGAAGAAGATATTTGCAAATGACATATCAGATAAAGGGCTAATATCCAAAATTTATAAAGAACTTATCAAACTCAACACCCAAAGAACAAAGAATGCAATCAAGAAATGGGCAGAAGACATGAACAGACATTTCTGCAAAGAAGACATCCAAATGGCCAACAGACACATGAAAAAGTGCTCAACATCACTCGGCATCAGGGAAATGCAAATCAAAACCACAGTGAGATCCCACCTCACACCAGTCAGAATAGCTAAAATTAACCAGTCAGGAAATATCAGATGTTAGCAAGGATTCAGGAAAAGGGGAATCCTCCTACACTGTTGGTGGGAATGCAAGCTGGTACAGCCACTCCGGAAAACAGTATGGAGGTTCCTCAAAAAGTTGAACATAGAGCTACCCTGTGACCCAGCAATCGCACTGATGGGTATTTACCCCAAAGATACAAATGTAGTTATCTGAAGGGGCATGTGCACAAGAATGTTTCTAGCAGCAATGTCCACAATAGCCAAACTATGGAGAGAACCTAGATGTCCACCAATAGATGAATAGAAAAAGAAGATATGGTATGCACATGCAGTGGAATACTATTCAGCCATCAAAAAGAGCAAGATCTTACCATTTGCAACAATATGGAAGGAACTGGAGGGTGTTATGCTGATCAAAATAATTCAATCAGAGAAAGACAATTATCTTATGGTCTCTCTGATATGAGGAATTTGAGAGGTAGGGCAGGAGGTCATGAAGGGTAGGGAGGAAAAAAAATGAAACAAATGGGATCAGGAGGGAGACAAAGCATAAGAGACTCTTAATCTCAGGAAACAAACCGAGGGTTGCTGGGGTGGGGGGGGGCAGGGGAGGGATAGGGTGGCTGGGTTATGGATTTGGGGAGGATATGTGCTATGGTGAGCGCTGTGAATTGTATAAGATGGATGAATCACAGACCTGGGCCCCAGAAGCAAATAATACAGTATATGTTAATTAAAAAGAAACATTACTCGTATCAGTTATAACCTAAAAACTCAAGAAGACCTGGCCACTCTTAGTTTACATTTTTTGTTTGATATGACCATGCTTATTAAATCACAGAATCCCAGGTAATGAGCATTTGACCTTGCAAGTTCCACTACTTCTACTTTATAGTAGATCTAAATTATACATATGACAAAGTTGTTCCATATTAGTATCTAGTGAGATTCCTCTAAATTTTTTTTCTCAAAAAAAATCCATATACTTATTACTCATATCACAAACTTTCATTAACCTGCAAATCCTGAGAAGCAAAATTTTACAGTCCTTGGTCTAAGAACTGGAGGAATCACTGGTGTAGAAGGATTTCAGTTGGTTCCTCCTCAAGAGGACAGGCTGGAAAAATATTTGGAAAATGCTGTTTTTTTAACTGAAGCTACCAAAATGAGACTTAGGATATAGTTTTTGAGACTTAAAATATAAACACATATATGACATGGCATCAGTATTACCAATAATAACTATTCAACTGCTTATCATTCACAATCAGTCAAACTCTGGTCTAATATGCATAGCTGATGAAAAATTTGGGTGTTAGAGATTAAGTGACATTGTTATGGTGGAGTTTCAAAAATGTATCACTCGACCCTCAAAAAAATCCATCAAGAGAAACCACATGTATATAAGGCCACTAGAGGGAGGCAAACCCAAGAAGGGGAAGGGGACAGGAACCACTTTTGGTTCCAGGAACAAAAGAACAGAGGCCCAAAGACAGATTCTGCAAAGGGCCCTGAGAACGTACTGTGCGTGAGTTGATCTGAGTGTCCTGCCGGCAAGCAGACAAGCTCACACTCAAATGCTCTTTCAGATGCTCCCTAGTCTCACTCCCCAGACTCTCAGAATGCCTCTCTCTATAATCCACCTGCAAACTATCTCCCAAATTAAACAACCAGACACGTTAAGAGTTTTCTTTGTTGTTGTTGTTGTTCTAGACTCTGTATTAGCCAGAAGGTTCTTGGTTCCATACCTTCACTGCCCCTTTTAAAT
Organism: Spilogale gracilis; assembly: GCA_004023965.1. NCBI lineage: Eukaryota > Metazoa > Chordata > Mammalia > Carnivora > Mephitidae > Spilogale > Spilogale gracilis. The sequence continues at coordinate 18,115 of PITA01016299.1, forward strand.
TATCTCCACTTATTCAAAACAAGTGAAGAAAAAAAGAAGTAATGTTCTTTCTTTCAGAATCTAGAACACAAAGGAGAGGCATTTGCTAATCCTTACCTTCAGCTGGACAGTGCTGTTTATGTAACTGTATTTACTGATGACACTTTCTTTTTTCCAGGTTTACTGAGGTTTACTTGGCATACAAAATCATATATATTCAAAGCACATGACATGATGTCTTAGTATGCATGCACATTGTGTAACAGTTGCCACCATTAAGTTAGTTGATACATCCATTTACTCGGTATGTACTGAGCGTATATTATGTAACCCTCACAATACAGATAATGGGGACTCAAGATAGAAAAGATAGAGGTTCTTGCTTTAATTAGTTCACCATCTACTGTGCAGACAAGTATGAAAATAAACAATGATGAAATATCATGAGTAAGTCCAAGGAACATTAAAGTTTCAGAAAGTGTAGTCTCTAAATCTGCTGAGGAGTGTTGACTCAAATGTCCAAGAGGGGATTGAAGCTAAGACTTGAAGGATAAGCACATGTTCCCTAGATGGAGAAGGGGGTAAGACGACCTCTTAGAGGAAAGCAAAAACATGAGATGTTTCGTTCAGCTGGTGATAGAGCAGAGCAAGCAAGAAGTGCTCAGATGAGAAGGGTCTGTTCGTGATGTCCCTTTCAATTCCAGGATAGTTTATATTCCATCCTATGTTAGAAGAAGTTGGAGTAGGAAAATTATATGACTCAGATTTGCATATTGAAAGGAATACCTTGGTGTTTGAAGGACATGATCACTAGGAAGTCACTCAAGAGGCAGTCACATGTATATACAAATAAAGACACCCTGCACAGGGACTATGGTGGAGGAGTGCAGAAATGAGGATTAGAGGGATTCTGGGGGAATTGGTCTGTCTTCGTGATAGGGATAAAGGTCAGTGAGAGACTTATTATGATCTCTGTTTTCAGGGCTGGGCAGCTGGGTGGATACAGGAGCCATTTCAATCAAAGAGACATCTCTAAAATAAAGCATTTCATAGACTTCCTGTCAAACTGGAATACAAACACAAAATGTACTACAAACAGCTGTCTCTGAAGAAGTCTCAATCAAGGGCTCTCCAAATCCACGACTGAGATTAATACCAAAAGAATCATTTTGCGATGAACCAGAATTTAAAATGGTAATTTGAACAGCGAGATAAAATATTATTTTATATCTGACAAGTCTGCATCACAACAACTGTCCTGAAAATAAAATGCCAGCATTTGGATGCCCATTCAGATTTATTCATCTGTTTTCTTTTGGCTCTCCCTGTAAGGGTTTCTCCACAACATTCCTTTGCCTCTGAGCAGTTTTTTTGTGTGAAATCTGCTCTAGTTCCATGATGCTATGTTATCAACTTGTCCTTATATTACAAATGATCTCTATCCTTGGCCAGAAGAGTTGTCTAGAATTTCTAAATACTGTATACCAAATAAATTCAGGATAGCAAATTTCTTTAGTTTGCTGGGATGATGGAGGGTTGGCAGCGACATTCATGGTATGTATAAAATGTTAAGCATTGCTTTGAAGAAAAAAAAAAAAAGACGGGGCACCTGGGTGGCTCAGTTGGTTAGGCAACTGCTTCGGCTCAGGTCATGATCCCGGAAACCGGGGATTGAGCCCCACATCGGGCTCCCTGCTCGGCGGGAGGCCTGCTTCTCCCTCTCTCACTCCTCCTGCTTGTGTTCCCTCTCTGGCTGTGTTTCTCTCTGTCAAATAAATAAAATCTTTAAAAAAAAAAGAATAAAAAAAAAAGAAAAGACAATGGGATATAATTTCTCATGAATTCCAATTGTAAGGTTTTGGTTTTTCAACAACTCACAGAATACAATGACTAGGAAAGGCCAAAGTTTAAAATGATGCTCCTGCCTATTTCTAAATCATCTGTAATGAGACCCAGGATCATTTTCCACAGAATACTTAATAGTTCTCAACCGCATCTCACTCTCTTTTATGCATTTTCATTCTTTCAATAACCAGTACATAAATGACACATAATGGAAATTATTTGAAGAAAGAATGAGGGAGAGAGAATATTACAGACTTGATTTCCATACTTCACCATAGATTCTTTCATACAGGAAGATGTAAACAGTAATAAATTGAATCTAAATTACAGTCTCTGCAATAGATACGACTGTTTTATAAAGATTTCCTCTATTCTCCCCAGCATCTCCACCAAAAAAGAAAATAAAAGAAAAGATATTTCCTCCACCAAAAATCAATTGAAAATGACCTTTTATAAAAGGGACTTGAACAAATCCTCTCACTTCCTTTCAATTTTGTAACTTTAAATTGGTACCTGGTCTCCATGGCTGCCTGTATGTGTTTACTCAACCATCCATTCATTCAATCAACAGTTATTTTCAGGTACAATCAGGTCCACCTGTTATCTGGTTATCTGACTCTGATTAAAAAAAAAAAAAACAATGCACATTTCTTTGTAGCAGAAGGACAATGAGCTTTGCGGTCAGAACAGTTACATTGGAATTCCAGATCAATCATATTCTATCTGCAGGATCCCTGGCACTCCCTTGGGGGATGTATTTACCCCTAGAGAAGAGTTTGGAAAAAAAACACAGAAGTGGTTAAAGTTGGCTAAACTTGGGCATTTAGTGCCTAGGAACCAGAGTCTCGTCTCTCACTGACTGCAATATCTTCAGAGTCAATGTTTGTTGTGCCTGAAATGTCAATCATTATCCTCAAGAGATTAAGAAAAACACTATCTTAATCAGCAAAATAATAATAAAAACAATAACTATGTTATTGCAGAAATTATTGGGAGAAATAAGAGAATGTATGTGAATAAATTTGAAAATCATAAGAAATGATAAAATCTAGTTGCTAAATTTATGTAAATGATGAAATTTTATGATTAAATATTAAGCACAGTGGATTACAAGGAAAGAACACCCACTCTGGCTAGCCGTGCTAGGGGTCGGGTCAAGCAGAGTACACGTAGATGTGGTTCAGGGCATGAAGCAAGGGGGCATTATAATAATTACATATAATAAGTAATTATATATAATAACTGTTATATATGAATATTTGAATACATATGACAGAGCAAGCTGGCTCTTACAGTATCAGAGAATAGGGCTTGCTTCATGGACAGTGGAACCAGATGACCATTTGCCTCCAACCCACAAGAATCTTCAAGAATAATATGACAAAGCTTCCTTCTCTACCCATCCTCCTCTCCCTCTACCAGCTGACTTCTTTCCTCTATATATGTGTATTAGTGCATTGTGCAGAATTCTGGTACACACACACACACACACACACAGAGAGAGATTAAACAATTTTAGAACATTTCAAAGGTGCCAAGAGGTCCTAACAGGAAAGACATATTTATTTATCCCGGTGTAATTCAAGTTGATTTCACCATGGAGCCCCTGCTATGAGCAAGACCTAGTAACATCTTGCAAAACTAATAATATAAGAAATTAACTCTTGGAATTTCTCTTAATCTCATGGTTTCTCCTTACTAGGGCTGTGTCTTATTTGCCATTTGAAAGCAAGCACTCAATAATATTTATTAAATATTGCATTTAATATCACAGATATACAATTCTCTGCCAAAGTTCACCTTTCCCTGGATATTTTAGTTTCTTTGTACTCATATTTAATATAATATGTTATATTTATATGTTCAGAAACTAGTGCTTCAAGTAGTCAGGTGGGCCTTATGTAAGTCAAAAGAATCTTTCAGACTCATTCAAAATAATCCCAATATTAAGCAGCTCAAAAAAATAACTTAAAATTACAGTTGGTATTGATTAAATTAATCCCATTAATGGAATAATTACTATATGAAATGGTAAGTGTGAGATAATCAGCTTCAAAGAAGTTCCTTTGAAAGCTAAAAGCTACTTCCTTGGCCAAGAATTTCTGGCTCACCTCTTAGCCAGATTAGATCACCAACAGAGAAGAGAAAAGGCAAGGATTGGGATCCTCCATCCACATGAATCCAAAGTCAGGAAGACACATAGGGAAGCATCAAGTTTGGGCCTTGAACATTTGAACAGAGAAGCACTGGACAAGCCAATAACCAAAAAATATTTCAGGTTCTGCCAAGAAACCCTAAAGCTGGCCTTAAACGTCCCCTCCATCTTACTGATAGCCTATGAAGTTCTCTTCCGAATCTCCTGTGTGTTCAATTCTGATAAAGTGCTTTCACATATCCTTCCAGTTACATCTACGGATTCTACGAATCAGAATGGCTCCAAATGTCTGTCTCCACTTGGCCAGGCGCATGTCTAGTTCCTGGGCAGGCCTTTCATTATGGTCTGCAGCAAGCTTAGTTTCTTCAATCTGATGGTAGACGCATCCAGGCTCAGGAGTAATTCAGCTTGTTTTCATTTTACATTTGAGATTTTATTCTTCATATCACTCTAAATTATTTAAGAAAACCTGAATAGCTTTCCCATTTTTCAAACTCCCCAGCACTATACTCCCCTAGTATCGTGCTCACTATGCCCGGTGGGTACTCAGTAAATGCTGATGATCAGACTGCTCTCCTACTCCAAAGGTAATAATGAAAGAAATCTATAACTTCAAGCAGTAGGCACAATACCTTCTGGAGTTGGAAGGGTTGTATCAGCAATGAAGAAAGTAAATATAACTGCCTGTCCATGGAATGATTTGGCTGAAAAATTCAATTCATATAAGAGAACTGAAAAATGCTTTGTGGGAGACCAAAAAATTAAGCATTCGGATGCACATTTGAAATAATTTGCATAGCCTTCTGTTCTCTAGCAGTACACTTTCATAGCCTCTAATTAAAAAAAATCCTCTATACTCTAAGGCTGCAGGGCCTACTGGACCTCAGGCATCAGAATATGCCTTCCCTGAGGGAGAATAGGCAAGTAGAAAACTAGTACTTTCTGCCAAAGATAAGGGGATCCTCAAGATGCTTAGAGACTGAAAACTTGGGGATTAAAATCCTTACCAGGAGAACTAAGGGAATGCACATTTTGTTTAAGATTGTACTTATTTATTTGAAAGAGAGAGCAAAGGAGAGAGAGCGGGAGTGGGAGCCAAGGGAGAGGGAGATGCAGACTCCCCGCTGAGCAGAGAGCCAGATGCCAGGCTTGATCCCAGGACCCTGGGGTCATGACCTGAGCCAAAGGCAGACACTTCACAGACTGAACCACCCAGGCATCCTGAGAATACACATTTTAAAAGACTGAGGTGATGTCCTTCTGCAAAGATGAGTGCTTTAGAGATTAATTTTGAGTTTAAGTGGAAAAACATCAGAAGGTATCATTCTCTACAGGCTGGTGGGATAGGCAGAGTGAAGAGTTTTGGCCCAAGCTCCAAGCAATGACTTTAGAGAAGGAACTGGCTCTGAAAACTAAACCACAGTAGACAGACTCCTGGGAGCCTCCCAAGCGCAGCACTAGGGTGGGAGTTGTTAACTAATACCATAAGGGCCATAAGCTTGATTACAAGCTTGGGCCTTTGGGGGAAGTCTTTTCTTTCTTGGGAGAGGTCACCAGACAAGAGAGACAGACCTGGAGAAATTTGAAGGTTAAACCTAATCGCAGTATCTGCACAGAGCAGGAATCGCAACTCCACACCACACCACACACACACACACACACACACACACACACACACACACACACACACTTGACAAAACTGCTAGAGAAGTTCTTGAAAATCTCCTGAGTAGTAGGTGATTCCAAGAAGCAAGAATGGTGCCTAACGTAAGAGGAGATGGTTTTCACCTCCAGAAAACTAGGGGAAAGAGAATTATTCTTCCCTGAAGAAAAATCAATAAGAGGTAATATTAATTTCCCAAAATATCTTGCCCCATATCCTTGAAAGAGAGACATAGGAATGGTTTTATTTACCATTCTGGCCAATAAGACTTGACCTTTCTTTCTCAGTCTGGTGGGAACTGAGAACACTTACTCAAATCACAAAAGACCAACTGGGGGCCAGGAGAAAAATAAAAGAAGGGACCACTTGATTGGACCCCACAACCACAACAGACCCGTCTGCCACCTCTGCCTGACCACCCCTCGTCCCTCGCCACCATTTTGCTAAACTCTGCCCTATGTGATTACAGGAGGTTTCTCTTCCACCTACTGCTCCTGCTTAAAACCCAGAGTTCTCTGGGTCACCTGGATGGCTCAGTCGTTAAGCATCATCTGCCTTCGGCTCAGGTCATGATCTCAGGGTCTTGGTATTAAGCCCCACATCAGCGGGAAGCCTACTTATCCCTCTCCCACTCCCCATGCTTGTGTTCCCTCTCTTGCTGTGTCTCTCTCTGTCAAATAAATAAATAAAATATTTAAAACAAAACAAAAAACCAGAGTTCTCTTTAAAACACAAAAGCACACACAAAAAGAAGGGTTCCCCCCACCAAGATGAGGAAATGAAACAAATAATACAAACAAAAGGAACCCAGAGGAATTCAAGAATATTGAAGAGAAAATCACAAACAATTTTCCTCATCTGTTCCCTGCTCCTATGTTTAATTTCTGCACTCCATTCCTGTCACTGAAAGTGTAACTTCTCTAAGTTTCAGTTTCTTTATCCATAAAATGATATCATATAAAACCACATCATATTTATATAAAAATTTTTTCTAAAAATTTTTTCAAGATGTAGTTTTTTATTAAGAGTCAGTGAAATAAGTAAAAGCAATGAACTCAGTTCTCATTAAACATTATGGTTTCTTTTTCTCCTCTATCCCCAGAGAGGATAGCCAAATAAAACATGTTCAATTAAATTCAAATTTCAAATAAACAACAAAAAATTTTCTCAGATAAGTAGGTCCCAAATGTTGCATGTATTTGTATTTGCTAAATCTGCTAACCCTACCCTCCAGAAAATAGAAACAAAGCACACAAACAACATGGGGTGGTAGAAACAATACCAGCTCGATACTTAAGAAATTCTCATCCCAGCTGTTCAGCATACTGTGGACAGCTGGCAGAAAGCTCTTAGCCCCGGTAAATCTTTGTAACGCGTGGGCAGAAATAATGATCATTAAAATCTCCTTCAAAACCAAAGTGCCAAACTTAAAACAACTATTGAATATGAATGGACACTTTCATCTACTAGAGTGCTGAAAATAAGTATTTTGACACTCAATATTAAAGCATATCTTTCAACACCCTTTGTGGGAATAGGCTACCAGTGCTGAAAGACCACCACACTTGGAGACTAAAATGTGGATTTGGATACAGCAAAGCAAAGGCACAGAAGAATAAGTCAAGCTCTGATAAAATTTTATAATCAGAGAATTTGGGAGAAGTTTTAATTTTGGCACGTACGTAAGTTGGTGTTTTACTCTTTTGTAATTTGGGGGTTGACATTATGAAACGGATCACAATTTTTCCAGCCTCTGTAAAGGTTTTAATCCAGTCCTACATATGATGGGGCCAGCTGAGGGCTGGGACTTTGTGAAGGCCCCGCCTGGAAGAGAAATAAGTGGTAATGAGTGCAGGAGAATGTGAAAGAAGAGATGGTCTAAAGACTGGCTCAGGAAAGTCTTCATGAGAAAGAGCTAGAACAGGGTTCACACCATGTCTTATAACCATTGGGTGAGGAAATCATGGGCATCAAAGAGAAGGGAATGGACCAGCTTTGAAAATAAAGCAGGGAAAGGAGTCTTTGCCTTGGTACCATGACGGCTAAAATCATGGTGGAGGAAAGGATGTTCTTTGAGAAGACGATAGTCCATGATCACCGGTTCGTAGTAATTCTGCAGTAAAACATAATTTCCAGATAACCTGTTCCCTCTATAAAATTGATGAAAACCAGCACCTGGGTGACTCAGTGGGTTAAGCTTCTGCCTTCGGCTCAGGTCACGATCTCAGGGTTCTGGGATCAAGGCCCGCATCAGGCTCTCTGCTCAGCAGGGAGCCTGCTTCCTCTCTCTCTGCCTGCCTCTCTGCCTACTTGCGATCTCTCTCTCTGTCAAATAAATAAATAAAATCTTTAAAAAAATTAAATTAGATTAATGAAAATATCTACTGCTGGGAACATGAAGATGAAAAAGGCTCTGTCCCCAAGGGGTATTCATCAGGTGGAGAAGATGCCCCTATACATATGTGATGGCCTTAGAGCCAGATGAGGAGACGAGAGCACCATGAGTGGAGGATTTCCTGACACCTGAATAGTAAGAGGGACCATCACAGATAAGGGGACATGCTAGCAGAGGTTTCGCAGAAGGAAGGGAGGTGGGTGGCTACCAGCCAAGCATTCTAGAATACAGGAGCAGAAGGTCAAAATCATGGAAACCTGAAATAGAAGGTGAGTTTCAGTGAGTAGAGACACTCTCGAAAATGGTAGAACACAGGACCACAAGGGATGGATATTCGAACGTCCATCAATTCTGCATGTTCAGACTTTCTCCTGTGGGAACTAAGGAGACGTGAACTTGAGCTTGAGAGTGACTGGTAAAACTTATGAGGATGGAGGACACAGAATTAAGAAAATGCTACAAACCAGATTCAGAGATTATTCTTATCCCCTGTGCCAAATAAAAAAAGAGTCAGATGAATCTTTATTCAGGAATATTCCCCGAAACATAGCAGGAATTCTTTGAACAAGGAGAAAAAAAACTCAGAATTTCCTTTTTTCTGTAAAAAGTAATACACATTCATTGTAAAAAAAAATTAAATTATACAGATGGATAAATAGGAAGTTAAAATCCTTTTCATGTCCCCCATAGTAATATAGTGCTTTGACCTTTTTGTTTGTGAATAGTTATGAAAGACACAGCAGGAAGACACGTTCTCCGATGTGTGTATATTCTGAGAAGTCTTACACTTCCTATATAAGAAGTTAAGAAGTTAAGGAGCTAGGTCACAGTATGCGCAACAAATACTGACGACTAGTAAAATTGCCCTCCAGAAAGGCTGCAGCAATTTCCACATCACCAGCATTCTAGGAAAGTGTGTCATCCTCCATACCTTTACGAACACTGAGTAATAGCCTTTTTTTTTTAATTCACAAAGACAAGTTCCTATTCTCTCATAAATGATGGTAAATCACTCAGATCAGAACCTTATTCAAGAAACATCTATGGATGACTATAACAGTACATTACACTACTAAGACCAAGAAACAGACTCTCAACTATAGATAAAATGATGGTCACCAGAAGGGAGGTGTGGTGGGGGATGGGGAAAATAGGATGGGATAAGGAGGGCACTTGTGATTAGCACCGGGTGTTGTATGAAAGTGGTGAATCAATATATTATACACCCAAAACTAATAAAACTGAGTATGTTAACTATTCTGGAATTTTTTAAGTAAATAAATAAATAAAACACTTATAACATAAAAATAAATAAATGAATAATTCTAGTACTAAGACTTTTTGGAATATATAAATATGAACAAGCTATGCTCTCCTACTGGAACCCCCAGAGAGAGCTGAAAGGGAAAACCAAATACCTCCAAAATAGGGTGAAATATGGTAAGTAACCTAATAGCATAAATAACTTGTCACTTGGAACAAGAAACAGTTTTTCTGGCCATGGTGTTGAGGGAAGACTTCATTGGAAGAGGCATCTTTTTTTCCCCCTAAAAGCTAGCCAAGATTTTAATAAACCCAGGACTCAGAAACTTCTAGGTATAGTGAGGGACATGAACCAAAGTGTGGTCTAGGCTGGCCCAGAGTATATGTGGGTAACAGCAAGAAGTTTCCCAGGACTGGGATAGATCACAGACTGACCTCAGGCTTCCTGCTGACAAAAAAAAAACATTGGAAAATCAACCTGATGTCTGACTCCCCCTCTGGCCCTTGACCACTCACCCCAAATGAAATCATTCATTTCTTTTTCTTCACTGAAATTCACAGACCTTTTAACATTAGTACTGCCTTTGTAAGGGCCTTAAAGAACACATTTCCTTTTGGTGCAACCATGACTAATTTGTGTCCTTGGAGAAACAATGAAAAGACTGTCTTATGGAGATCTGTTGTAAGGAAATAAAGCTATATTCTAAGTACATTGAACACATTTATTCAACCTATTATTAAATATATATTCAATGTATTCTGAGCCTATATTGACCTCAATATGCGCATGCAATCGTATGTCAAGTAGCATATCAATCTTCATCCCATATATCAGCACTGTTACCTGAGTAACTTATGATCCATCTTCTTTCTTCAGCTTCTGCCTACTTGCCTTGAATGTTTGTTGGGTTAAAAAGGAGACTTGCTTTCCAAAAAGACTGAGGTTTTCTACCAAGCCAAAGAATTCTTTTTCAAGAAATCTTCTGTGAAGATGCCAAACATTTTATACTAACCCATACTGTTAACACCATCATATTGGTTCTATCTTGCAAATACCTACTTTTTTGAGGGAATAGCTTTCTTTTCTGACCTTTTCCTTCTTAGTTCTTGATAACTGGGTGTGTCAAAAAAAACTTAATCCTGAGCCATGCATTAACTCTGGAAGAAATTGTGTCTCTTCTAATGTACTTAGGCAATTATTTCCCATTAGTTTAACAAATGATCGTCTCAGCTAAGAAAATAGAGTAGCTTGAGGAATCAGAGCTGAAGAGCTATGCTGACTTTTTAAAATTTGCCATGCCAAAGAATTAATCCATTAATCAATCTATGAAAAGAGTAAGCTTCAAAATCTATTAGCAATAGCTTCATAAATTAACTCAAGTCCATTTAAGCAAAGCAGTCAATACAGTTCCTTCAACTATCTCTTCTAAATTGTGGAAAGCACCTAGGCATGGTTTTTATGTCAATGCTCTAGCAAATAATCACTCACATCCCCTATGACTGGCTGAAAACTATCATCCTATATCTCTCCACTCCTCGCCAGCTCATCTCACAATTTTGTGATCTCCACTCTATCTTGACAGTATCTTCTTTCTTTAATCACTGGCAGAAACAGATTGTTTTCCTCCCAAGTGACAACAAGGCAAAAAGCAATGTTGTCATAAGGAACCCAAAGGAATCCAAGAGCAAATAAGTCACGGCAGCTCTGGCTGCTGTGGTTTTCCACACTCCTAGATCTTGCCCTCAGAATCAGAGTGGGACCTTTGCTTCACTTCCTGCAGAAAACTCATTTCCAAGGAAGAGAAAAAGGAAAAGTCAGAATGTTACAGGCCCCCTTTTTGCTCCCAAACTCATCTAACAGAGAGAGGCCAGGAGGGGTACAGTAACTGACATTGCTTCACTTGGAAAGAAACATCAGGAATGGAGGGAAAACGTTCCACACTCACCAATAGGTTTCTGAATACTCTACTTATTTAATCACTTTCCTCATCTTTCCTGCCTAGAGTGCATGTCTCCATATCTTGTCTTTGTATTTATTCATCTTATCTACCCATACCTAGACTTGACCGAGTTCAAATCTGCAAACATGCCATACGAGAAATGAGATACTTTATTGAGTAGTAATTCACCCATTAAGTGTGCATCTAATACCTAATAATAATAATAATAATAACAATAATAATACCCATCATTGATTTAGTGTATATACTGCACTAAGATTGCAAATTGTTCTACATGAATTATCTCACTTAGTCATGACAATGTCTATTTACAGTTGAGGTTACAGTCTTCTGATTCCAAAACTCTTAGCTTTGTCTTAGTTGCAATTGATTGGTTGCAAACAAGAGAAAGTAACTTTGAATAACTGAAGTAAAAAAAAAAAATATTTTAAGGATATGGAGTAGTTCACAGAATTAAAGGAAATGCCAAAGGCCCAGAAATAACAATAGGTATCTTGGGGTCTTGGTGGCAAGGGCTGGTGGAATGAGAGGAAATGAGTGCCTAACTGGGCATGGGGTTGTCTTTTGGAGTGATGAAAAAGCTCTGAAACTGGAAATGGGTGGTGGTTCCACAACCTCATGAATCCTCTGAATCGCACACTTTACTATGGTGACTGTATGTTTTGTGATTTTCACCTCAAAATTTAAAGAAGAACTAGGGGACATCTCCCTCTACCAGGTGCTGCCTCTGTGACCAATCACAACCAACACATTTCAGTGTTGCTTTCATCTCTGAAATGCAGGGAATGAGTGTCTGATTGGCACAGCGTGGGTCATGCATTCACACCTGGGGTACAATGAATGACAATCCAGCCAGATTATATACAGTTCTGGCCACAGTCAGTCCCATAAACAAATATCAGGGTGCTATTTGAGGAAAGGGAAAATAAATACTGAACAACAAAATAAAAGCAAAGTTTATCTCCAGTGGCTCTTATTCACTATGATCATTTTCCTCAACTCCCAGGAATTGTGCTAGGGCCTGGGAATCATGGGTAAACAAGGTGCAATCATCGTTCTTAATGTTAGCAAAGGATCTTAAAGCAAAATGAACCTACCTAAAGGTAAAAAGATTGAATAATGTCGAAGGTGGGTAATAGCTGAAATGAAATGTAAGGTACCAGTTTCCTTTTTATTAGTGACCGAACTGCTCTTGGTTTTGTTTGTTTGTTTGTTTTTTAAAGTAAGCTCTACATGCAGCATGGAGCCTAATGAGGGGCTTGAACTCACAACCCTCAGATGAAGACCCAAGCTGAGATCAAGAGGCAGACACTTAACCAACTGAGCCACCCAGGCGCCTCAGTGAATGAACTGTTTTAATCATACCACCTGGGAAGTCTTTTCCTATAAAATTCAGAAATAGGGCACCTGGGTGGCTCAGTGGGTTAAAGCCTCTGCCTTTGGCTCAGGTCATGATCCCAGAGTCCTGGGATCAAGGCCCGCGTCAGGCTCTCTGCTCAGCAGGGAACCTGCTTCCTCCTCTCTTCTGCCTGCCTCTCTGCCTACTTGTGATCTCTCTCTCTCTCTGTCAAATAAATAAATAAAATCTTTAAAAAAATAATAAAATAAAATAAAATAAAATTCAGAAATAAAATTGTAGCACTTTCTGGGGCTCCTGACTGGCTCAGTCCATAGAGCAGGCAATTCTTGATCTCAGCATTGTGAGTTTGAGCCCCATGTCGGGTGTAGAGATTACTTAAAAATAAAATCATTAAAAAAAATCTTAGCTCTTTCTTTTTTTTTTCCTTTAAGATTTTATTATTTTTTGATAGAGAGAAACACAGCTAGAGAGAGAACACAAGCAGGGGGAGTGAGAGAGGGAGAAGCAGACTTCCCGCCAAGCAGGGAGCCTGATGCGGGACTCCATCCCGGGTCTCCGGGATCATGACCTGAACCGAAGGCAGATGCTCAATGACTGAGTCACCCAGGTGCCCCTCTTAGCCCTTTCTGAAGTGGACAGAAACGGAATGAAGAAGGGCAGAAAAGGTGGCATCCTTAAGTCAGGAAACCAGGACTTTGAAAGCAGTCTAGTTGAGGCCACACACTTAGAAATGACAAGGAGAATGTTGGAATCTTAGCATGAGGCTGACCTCAGGGAGGAAAGTCAAGTGAGTATACAACTTTAGTACAATGTCAAAGGATCACACTGCCGGTTACTGAGAACACAGACGCACTGGTCTGGTTCATCCTCAGTATAAACTCGCAGCCAGGATTCACTAAGTAAGAATTATCTGTAAAAACTAATGAGAAGCACGTTTCCATAACCCTAGACAGAGACATTAATTTCAGACTGTCCTTAAGCACAAGACATAGGTAGAGTGAAGGAGATAATTAAGTACAGGGCAGGGTGACCTGATGCCCATGTAATGACTCTTTTGGACATTTGGGCAAAAACACCATCCCCATCCAGAGAATAAAGCCACTGGATAGACCACCAATTAGATGAAGCCCATGGGAAAAATAGTTGAGGGACAGAGGTTATAACCCAGGAGTCCATACCTCCATGCTTGTCCTACAGAAATGAGAATTCCACTATACCCACCCTCCTAGAAAGCAATCTAAGTGTTTTGTGGACTCCCTGGGCCTCAGTTCCCTGAACCTTAAAGTGAGAAGGGTTGGGCAGTCCAGTAAATAACATTACCTTTGGTGCCCAGGTGCTGAAAAAAACTGAGAAACAAAATAAGGAATGACAGGTAAAAGATCAAAATATTATCTTGGTTATCTGTGAAGGGTAAGATGGGGGACCTAGCCTATTGTAGGAACCAAAAGGGAAAGGACTAGACAGACTTCCCTGTCACAGGTAACATTAGTGGGCAAGGTGAGCAGGCCTCCCCTACTGCAGAAGATCTTAATTCTAGGGAAACTTGGAATAGATGCTCTGTCTGAGCGGCTAGATCCCACAGTAGGAAGGCATGGCTACCAATGGCTACCAATGGCTACCATGGCTATCCCATTAATGTGACACAATTTATTGAATCAAGTTTAAAACATACAGCAAGAAGCAGAGGAAAGAGACCAGATACAATATGGTGCAGTCAAGAGGACCCCTCCAATATGTTCTGGATTATGCACTGTTCACCCGTCTTATTTCTCTGTGTTGCATCAGGCTTCCCTGCTGACAGCATGGCTATAAAGGTGAGATCAAACAAAGGGACCCAGCAGGTGGATGGCACCTGGAGCCAGAGAAGGCAGAGGCTAGTCTTCCCACCCACACCTGTAGCTCTCAATGACCTGCTGTCACCTAACTTATTTCTGAATTTTTGCATGAGCACATAGTTGGGGCCAAGGTTGGTATCACCAATGGGTGGCTGATTCAGGGATCATAGTGTTGCCAGTCTGAATGTGTCATGATCTGTACTTTATTAATATTTAATGTCCAATCCTTCTAGTCCTCTCCTATCTAGAAACAGCTCTCATTTGCCCCATCCTTCTTTATCTGTGTCCAACCCTTATATGTTCCATTGACTTTACCTGGCGTAAATGTGTCATACAGGTTAGAGATTTTACTGTTTGTACTTACCACAGCCTGGGAGTTTCAACTATTCCATTTCTTTTTCCTGTTTCCCACCCAGATGAACTGAATATTCTCAAATGTGACAGAAAAACACATAAAATATAACCCCAGTTACTCTTCTGAATGTACTAATCAAGTAAATGTTCCTAGAATGAGTAAAGAGAATCCAGGAGTTATATTGAATTCCCTTGACAGAAAAGGAAACATTAAGATGTTAGGAGAAGTGTTGCCATTAAAGATGAGCTAGGTTAAAGGATCTCTAGATTCTCTTTGGTGATGATGTTGTATGTACATATAAGATATTATTCAGTTTGTACAGTGGGATAAAAATATATCTCATAAATCTAGCAGTGAATATAACCACTGTTTGTTCAAGTTTGTTAAATTTTCAAAAGAATAAAATAATCATTAAACAAAGGAATTCTGGAAGCCATTGACTCCATTTCTATTTATCAACATGAATGGATGTTGCCCTCTCCATTAATGAAAATGTTTCTGGAATCACATTTTCATTAAACACTATAAGACACACCATTGTTTCAGAAACATTTTAATTCTATAGTTAAAAAATTAAATTGTGCTTTTAATGACTCTTGCACTAATGTTAAAGAGTTTCATTTGCTGGTGGATATTGTAAGAAATATGTAATACCATATGGGTTATGTGGTTGCCTTTTTTATGATATTATTGTAAAAGTTTGATCAACTATTTCAATAAGCATGTAATTTATTAAATACCAAAGTATGTAATACCTTGCGCTTCTTAAGTGTTTGTACTTCTAACTTTTGCTTATCATTTAATTATATCTGATATAATTAAATTGCTATTTAAATATTACAACCATATCACCACCACCAAACATACTCTTTGAAATTATCAAATGAAGCCCCCAGACTTTATTGGCTAATATAAACCTCCTATTTCCTTTTCACCTTTCCAGAAGATAGAAGAAAATGATAGTTTTTGAGAAAAACTCAAATAGAATTGGAGTCTGAGCAGAAGCACAGAACTTGATGTCTGTGTTTTACCAGATTTCAGATCATTTTGCTTAATACATTCCAATTACAAGTCAGCAAGCTGCCTACACTCCCCAAGTGTGCCCACTCCAGAATGCCTCTTTCTTCCAGCTTTTGCCTTTCTTCCTCTTCTTTCCCAGATGAACTTGCCTCATGTCCATTCTACTGGGCTTCTGACAAGGGACTGTATAAGGAGATAAACTAATTCAGTTCTGTAGTTGAATATTAATTCAGGCCAAGGCACTGAAGCTGATGACAGTGTAATGTTTCTCATCTCTCCCTCCTGAGATGTTATTTTGACATTGACCCTCAGTGGATAAATCAAAGGAATGAGAGTAATGGCAAGAATTAAAGATGCCACGAGAGACAATACTGATTTTTTTAAGGTAAAATGGCTTTTGACACTACTTATATAAAAAAGTGGAAGCAGACCCTTGCTCTGCCTCTGAATGGGGGTATAGGTTCAAAAGCCAAGACCTGAGAAGCAGCCAACAAGGCCTCTAATCCCCAAAGAGATGTGCTCTTGGTCTACTTGCTTAACCAGTTTGAGTTTTATGGCTTTTTGTTGGATTTCTGTATGTGTGAATATCACTCTATTGTCCTCAGATGGCTTCCCCTACCTGGGTCAGTCATCAAAAACCCAAGACCAGACAAAGGAGCCCAGATCGATAGAAATAGCTACAAAAACAACTTAGAACAGTCTAGTCTCTATTTATTCCTTTTTATAATGAGAATAATGATGTTTTTCATACTTTACACTGTTGTTATGGAGAGAAAATAACAAAATGGTTTTTTAATTTTTTTTACTAACATATAATGTATTATTTGTTTCAGGGTACAGGTCTGTGAATCATCAGTCTTACACAGTTCACAGCGCTCACCACATAGCACATACCTTCTCCAATGTCCATCGCCCAGCTACCCCATCCCTCCCACTTCACCCACTTCACCCCACTCCCCTCCAGCAACCCTCAGTTTGTTTCCTGAAATTAAGAGTCTCTTATGGTTTGTCTCCCTCACTGGTTTTGTCTTGTTTCATTTTC
Source organism: Spilogale gracilis (assembly GCA_004023965.1). Taxonomy (NCBI): domain Eukaryota; kingdom Metazoa; phylum Chordata; class Mammalia; order Carnivora; family Mephitidae; genus Spilogale; species Spilogale gracilis. The sequence continues at coordinate 34,988 of PITA01016299.1, forward strand.
CCCTTTCTTTCCCTATGATTCTCTGTCTTGTTTCTCAACAAAATGTTTTTAATCCAAAATACCATACAACACACACAAGAAATTATTGATTTCCTCTTAAATCAGGACTTGCTATTAAAGCTGCTATGAACAAGAAGGAAAATGTATGGTTAAAATCCTGCTCTTATACTAAGCTTTAAAAAGAATTAAATTACTCTCACTTTGGAAGCATTCTAGTGGAAAATAATTAGTTCCTCTACTGGATTTATGCTTATTTGAGATTGAACAATTTTGGCTTTGCTTTTACATTGCTCAAGCATTTGACAAACTGAAAATCTGTTCTATTTTTCCTTTAGGGCAGCTTTATGCTAAAACACAAAATCCTTGAATTTCTCATATGTCTATTCATTAGATTTATTCCATTATATCCAACTTTCTGTAACTAAGTCTGTGTTTATATATTCCACATATTGCCATTTGCCCCAGTAGTAGGCACATTTATGCTTACTGTTATATACTAACCACATGCCTAGTCTTATGGTCTTCTGGATCATTTCTGAAGATAACATTCAATCATTTGTTCATTACACCATATCTCAGAAACTATTGAAAAATCACCATGATGTTGCCCAATAGGAATAATATATGTTGAATGATTAAGATATTACCTTACTTATCCATGAATAAACTCATTTTAATGACATGAACATAATCATCCTAAAAGGGTAGATAATAAATCTTTTTCTTGGAACAGGTCACTAAAATGTGGCTGAAATCAGGGGAAAAAAAAGTTCTATTTGAGACTATACATTTCTGCAACACATCATTTTAAAACTTTTCTGAGTGCTCTACAGGTTGGCTGATACTGACTAGGGCATAATAGGAAAACAGACTTATTTCTGCCATAGAACCGAATATATAGGATTCGATATGCTAGACATAGGAACAGTTAGAATATCAGAACAAAAGGTGAACTTTCATTGTTCTAAGCCAAAAGTCCCCAAGTGAGTGTAAATGCTGAAGCCTCCAAAACATAAAGCTCATTTACATTTTATGATTAACAACCGGTATAAACTCTGCTTATGAAACTCATGGCTGGTTGGCTTGTCTGCAACCTACAAACTGACTGCTCTTGAACTTGGTCATGGCTTTGTGATCCCATCTGTTCTCTCTCCCAACCAAATTGTCTTGGGTTCCTCTTTTTCCAGGGATCATTTACCCCTGTTTCATAACAGCTTTGTTAAGTCAGACTTGCTACAGTATTTGCGGTGAGCTTGGTTTGGAGTGACCGCTGTCTAGTCTGGCTAAAGAAAGGTGAGAAGTGCTCCCTGTGATGTTGTCATCACATAAGGAATGCAGAGGAGGAACTCTGAGGAGACCAACTTCTCCTTCTACTTCTGTTTCCACTTAGAGCAAATAGCCATCCCTAACGCATTCAGTAAAATTGAGGAAGACACCCAAGTGCCAATACAACTAAGCCATGATCCAGGACTCCACTGGCCTCTTCTCTATCTGTTAGATAGAGAAGAGGCCAGTGGAGCCCACCTCTCAGCTGGGCAGCTGGGTCAAGGGCAGCACAGGAGAGTGAGGGTCAGAGGCTGGAAGTCATGAAGAGAATGACCACATCTAGAGTAAACGGATGAGCTGGGGTCAGAGAGCGAATGGGCAGGTTTGGGCAGACAGTCAGATCCTAGACCAAGTAATCCTAGTGGATTTTTTTTAAAGATTTTTTTTTAATTTATTTGACAGAGAGAAACACAGCCAGAGAGGGAACACAAGCAGGGGGAGTGAGAGAGGGAGAAGCAGGCTTCCCGCCAAGCAGGGAGCCCAATGTGGGACTCAATCCAGGGTCTCCAGGATCATGACCTGAGCTGAAGGCAGTCACTTAACCAACTGAGCCACCCAGGCGCCCAGTCCTAGTGGATTTTGAAGCCACACAGCCCTGAGTTTAAACCAGGCTGTGACCACAATTAACTAAACCAAGATTCCATGTCCTCATCTTTAAAATGTATACAATATTATCTGTATTAAAGGGATATCATAAGTTAATTCTTCATGTCTGTTATGAGTTTCCTCCCACTACCTGCTCTTTCTACCAACCTGTCCCTCTCGCCCCCCTCAGCTACAGCTGGGATAACAGCTGGCACTATGGCAAAATCCCAAAACTACTGATGGCTAGCATCAGAGAAGCCCAGTGCAAGGTTACACTTCCATGGTTCTGACCTTGCCTCATTGGAAAAAGAGGAACCCAAGACAATTTGGTTGGGAGAGAGAACAGATGGGATCACAAAGCCATGACCAAGTTCAAGAGCAGTCAGTTTGTAGGTTGCAGACAAGCCAGCCAGCCATGATTTTCATAAGCAGAGTTTATGAACCACCAGGTTCAGTAGACACAACAAAAAACTCACCAGCTGGCCGGGACAGAAGTTTATATGGCCTGTAGTTGCCATGGGAATTTCAAAGTATCTCTCATAGATGAGTAGGTAAACCTTGACACATCTGGGGTAAGACAAAAAAGAGACAGGTAACAAGGAAAGGGTGGAAGAGGAGTAGGAAAGATAATTCAAAATACCTGGGTTTGTTTGGTTTTCATACTTTTGCTTCTAAATAAACATGTTCTCTTGCTTCCCTGATTCTGATTTAATGCAGCAGCAGATAAGGTAGGTAGGGACTTAAAATCAAGAGTTGGTGAAGAACTGAAGTATGCAACAAGCAGATTATGCTTCAAATGATTGCTCTTGGTTATTTCTTCAACTAATTTGAAAAGGACAAGAAAACCACATTTTAGAGGAAATGAAGATAATGAACCCGAAGGAAAAAGTAACTTTGTGGAAGAATTAAATCAGGAGTGTCGAAACCAGGTCAGTGGGACTCCTACAGACACTCTAGGGGCCCCATCCAAGAACACTAACCCAAAGGACAATGAGAGCCATAATGCCCCAGATCACATGAAGGGGAAGCTGAGAAATGGGCCAAAAGCAAAATTAAGGGCTATCAGGACTCTAGAGAAAAGAGATTGCTCTAAGGGAGCAAAACTGGTTTACAGAAAGCTTTATGATTCTGGAATGAAAGAGTGTCTCATAATACTGTTCATTTCTTTATTCCCAAAGGGCTTATAATTCTGACACAACCTACTCACCCAGAGAGGATATTTCCCAAATATTCCTAAAAGCCCTCCATTTGCATTTTTCTAAAAAGCACGCCCTTTGAGAACAAAGCTTGTGTCCCCTTAGTGTACCTAGGCCCCCTTTGTGGACAACTGGGCCAATCTATCCTCTTCACTTGGCTATAAATGACCCATTGGCGACATCCTCCTGTTAGTATAATGACACAGCTAAGCTGGGATGAATTGTAATATAAAGTTTAGTTGATGTCAATGTGGTTTTGTTATTAATGCAGGATTTTGGTAATTCATTAATTGACATACAGTACATACAGTTTCATTGACAGCAACATGGTTTTGTTATTAATGCAGGACTTTGGTAATTCATTAATTGACATACAGTACATACAGTTTCATTGACAGCAACATGGTTTTGTTATTAATGCAGGACTTTGGTGATGGTAGTATTTTAAAAGGCAAGAAGGATTCTAAGCATGGAATTTAAACTGTGTCTACATACAACATTCCATCCCAATTCTGGAAATATTACCAACCTAAAACTCATCGTCCTGGATAAAAGATATTTGTTAAAGGTTTTGAATGGACATGTTTTTGAAATCTTGATATCATAATTCCACAGTATCCAGCATAGTACCCAATTATATCCACTTAACACTTGGCTTGTGATGATCATTTCTCTCTGCCGCATCCCTAACTTGCGCCCCCCAATTACTCTCTACTTTTCACTTGGATATAAAGGAAATAATTCAGCATTTGGACATAAGAGTCTAAGGTTTGAGGGGCACCTGGATGGCTCAGTTGGCTGAGCGACTGCCTTCAGCTCAGGTCATGATCCCGGAGACCCGGGATCGAGTCCCACATCAGGCTCCCTGCTCAGCGGGAAGCCTGCTTCTCCCTCTCTCACTCCCTCTGCTTGTGTTCCCTCTCTGGCTGTGTTTCTCTCTGTCAAATAAGTAAATAAAATCTTTTTTAAAAAAAGAGTGTAAGTTTTGAATTCCAATTCAATAACTTATTAGCTACATCTCAAGGCTTCTCTTAAATTGCAACATCTTGATAAAACTGTAATGATCATTTTGTCTTATAGCCACCGGCTTTCTTATATTTTCCTCTGATCTTTTCTTGTGGGCATGTAACACTATGGGTCCCCATGGAAAATGGTATCTGGACTTGTTTTATAACTATAGCTACCCAAAACAAAAAGTACACATTCAAATATTCAATGGAAATACAACAAAATATGAAAATCTACATATGACTTTAATAATACTAAAAAAAACAGAGATGGAAAAAAATTCTAATAGAACAAAAATTGAGATAGATAAAGGAGCAAATATCCCATTTTCATGGTTGGTTTTGAGGTTCTATCTGTTCTTTGTTGAAATAACAAAGAAGCGGCAGAGAGACTTGAGCAAATATGTACAAAGCTGTGGGCACTTTCTTTCATAATGACTTTGAAATCATTAAAACAAGAGACATAAAGGTCATCGGTGGCACAATGATAGTTTTTGCCAAATCATATCAAAAGTCCTATGTATTGACTGGGAGAAAGTAAACGAAATATATTTAGAATTAAACAATCTTGCTCTCAAGATGGGGAATTTTATAGGAAAAAGAATCTTCTTTGAAATTGCACCGGGATTCTCTAAGACCTCCAGCTACATTTCAATGGATTTTTTCTGGGGCTTTCAACAGCTAAAGCTTTAAAAAAGGATTTCTACCTTGTGGGCCTGAGCCTGAGCATGAGTAGAATAATGCTTCCTGTGTTTTAGGGCCTCATTTCTCTCTTAAAATCACTCAGGCCGTAGCTCTGGGGAAATGGGACCGCCTGGAGCGCCTGATGTCAGGGATAGCTCCTCTCTTAGCTACACCCTCTCCCCAGATTTCTAGAAAATTAGCCATTATCTTCATTTGTCCCTTTACAGTGAGCAACTTTCTGAGGACAGCTTTAATGAGCTCAGAATCTAAAATATTCAACATTTTCATGCTCCCCTAACATTTAGAAGAGCCAGACCACATGAAGCATAGTGTTGAGCGATAACATAGCCCAAAAGGCAAAATGACCTTATACAGTGAGAAAAATAAGTACTGTACTAAAGAAAATGAGTGAAACCATGGGAAAATCATATTTCAATAAATATGACACTACATTTTTCTATCCAGACAGAAAATGGTTATATGAATTAAAAAAAATAATTCTAGAACTTGGACTGAAATTGAAGTACCATATCCAATTACTAGTTAATTTTTCATTACTTTCTTTTGTCTTGTATTACTTTGTTCAATAAATGCTAACGTGTATGTGTGTGTGTGTGTAGAATGCTGGTATATTTTATAGCATATTTTAATGTGAAGGTATAGGTAATGGTTCTGGGCATTATCAGAATCAACATTACTTTCTCTCTTCCTATTTATGGGCTCCTTAATGATAACTTTTGACATTTCTTCTTTATCTGTAATCCCTAGGTTATAAGGTCCTGGTTTTCACATCAAGGAATAAAAAAAATTTAATCTAATAGATTTATTATTCTTTATCAAAAATATATAAAAAGAGGGTACCTGACTGGCTCAGTAAGTAAAGCATGTGACTTTTTTTAAGATTTATTTATTTATTTTAAGTAGAGAGAAAGAGAGAATGCACACATGTGAGCAAGGAGAGAGGCAGAAAGAGAGGAGAAGAAAATCTCATGCACACTCCACACTGAGCACAGAGTCTAAACACAGTTGGATCTCACAACCCTGAGTTCATGAGCTGATCCCAAAATCAAGAGCCAGACACTCAACTGACTGAGCCACCTAGGCCCCCCAAAGCATGTGGCTCTTGATCTTGGAGTTGTGGATTCAAACCCCACATTGAATATAGAGATTATTTAAAAATAAAATCTCAAATATATATATAATATGCTTATTTTTTAAAGATTCATTTATTCCAACAAAGTTTAATTAAACAGCTATTACATGTCAATGTCAAGAACTGCTCTACATCCTGGAGACATAATAATGAATAAAACTCAAGTTGACTAGATCACAAGGTACACAGATATTTGGCTAAACCATTTTTGTAAGTATGTTTGTGAGAGTGTTTCCAGATGAAATTAGCCTTTGACTGGTAGAGTCAGTAAAGAGGGTTGCCTTCCTCAATGTCCACTGACATCATCTAATCCACTGAGGGTCTGACTGCAATTCAGCCCTTTCTGCCTAGTTACTTTCCTGAGACATCAATCTTCTGCCCTTGGAGCTCCTGGTTTCCAGGACTTTGGACTTGGACTGAATTACACCATTGACTTTCCTGGGTCTCCAGCTTGCAGATGTCAGATCATCAGGGACATAGATGACAGATGATAGATATAATTTTTAGTTCTGTTTCTCTAGGGAAACATACTACTACATATTTACATAGCTATGAAAAAAAATGAATTAGGGTGAGGAAATAGTGAAGGCAAAACTTTGCTAGATGGAGTGTTTGGGCATGGGGTCTCTGAGGAAAGACCTGGCTGAACTGAGAGAAGAACCATGTGGATATCTGGGAGACCTCCCCCACCTCCATCTCCACCCCCAAGAGGAAGAAGAGGAAGGGACAGCAAAAGGAAATGCCTTGACATAGAAAAATGCTTGGCACATTTGAGGCAGCAGGAAGGCTATTGGAGTTGGAACATGGTGAGCAGGAGAGAGGTAGGAAATGAGATCTAAGAGATAGCCAGGGAGCAGAGCATAGACAGACTTTGGATTTTCCTCTTAGCATGAGGGAAGACATTGGGCTTGGGAGCGGGAGAATGACACGGTTGACCTGACCTGACATTGTTTAGAGAGGAGCGTGGAGGCAGCAGTATTGAAGAGTGCTGGGGAGCATGGAAGGTGAGGCTGTCAGGTGACACTAAATGGGGCTTTGGAGCAAAGGTAGACATGCAGAGGAGAAGCAGTGGTTAGATCTGGATACACTGTAAAAATCTACAGGTTTGGTGACCAATAAGGTAGGGAATGTGAGATGAAATAAGGAATCAAAGATGGGTACTGAGGATTTGGGCCTAAGAAATTTGGTGAATCATGGGACTATTTACTTAAATTTTCTCATTCTAATTCTTCAGTCTCCAAGCTCACTGTATCTACCAGAGTGGGACTTCATCTAAACTACAGAATTTAGGAATACAAAAGTTCTTTCTACTTAGCTACTCTCACCCCACCCATTTCTCCTTATCTGGCTCCAATTCCATGCCTCCTTTATTACTTTCCCTGAAATCACACAATCTATCATCTAGAGATCAATCTGGGTCAACTTGTTTTGTTGCTGCATTTATTTAAAATGCAAACATACTTATGAGACCTGGCAGACCATTAATCATAAAAATTCTAGCATGCATTCATCGAACAAGTTGTTTTCCTTCTAACACCAACCTCTAAGATGGAGCTGAAGGGGATGGTGATCACCAGGTAATAAACTAAAAAGAAATATTTGGGAACATCCATTAAGTATATAGTTTATAAGCAGTTTAATGAGGAGAAATGAAACATAAGGCTTGGAAAACAAGGGGGGCGATGTGAAGTCTCTGCTCATCTGGAATGTCAGAGAAGGTACAGAGGTGTAGAAAAGCAAAAACACAATGCAAATGCTCACCAATTTTACGAAGGGTGTGCCTGCTCCAAACCAAGAAGGAACTATCAGGTCCAGAGCGGCAAAGGTTGCTCTAAGTTTAGTACATTTCACAAGTATTTATTTTTCGTGGTTGTTAATAAAGTTCTTTGATTTCCCTCATATGTGTCTCAGTGAAAAGTCTTTACCAATTTTATATTATAAAGTCAGTATAAGATACAAGTTTGCAGAAGTAGAAGAAAAGGAACAGAATTAGAAAGCCAGAATTGCAGTGCCCGTATTTCCCAAATCAGAAATAGACAAATATAATCCGATAGGTTTGTAACTAGGAGGGACAATTGTGGCACCAGTTATTGGCTAAAAACCGGTTTGATCTATCAGGAATGACCACAGGCACTTACAAAGGCTTTACCTGGCCATCCTAACCCGCAGCTGCCCTCCCGACTCTTCCCGTAGGCAGTGGGAATGGAACAGGGCAGGAGTGGACCCTTGCTGTGGGTTAACCTCTTGCTCATGCTATTGAGGAAATAATCCTTGACAATTACTATCACTTCAGCTACACCAATGCCTGGCAGCTCAGGGCTCTCAGACTCAACTGAGCTCCTGACGTCAAGAATTTATAACCACCCACGAAAATCCAAGCCCTCTTACTGCTTAACACAAGCCTCTAACATCATAACAGTGCATGACTGAGAATGCGAGCTTACCTTCCCTGATCAAGTCACTTTGTCTAAATCAGCTGTTTCATGAGTATCAACCTACACTCACAATCAAAAGCACACTACTACTGTTTTCTTACTAAACAACTTCTTTCACGGATGTTGTTTTCTGACCTAACAATAAATACCTTCTGGTTTTACCTGGGAGTGTATTTTAGCACCAAGTCCAGGCCTCTGTAGAATGAAGTCTTTCTATACTGTGAGCCTAATACAAAACTAAAAAGAGATATGACCCTTAAACTCATAGGATTTAGGGGTACCTGGGTGGCTCAGTTGGTTAAGCAACTACCTTCTGTCCAGGTCCTGATTCCAGGGTCCTGGGATCGAGCCATGCATCAGGCTCCCTGATCTGTGGGTAGCCTGTTTTTCTCTTTCCCTCTGTCTGCAGCTCCCATACTTCTGCTCTCTCTCTCTCCATCAAATGAATAAAATCTTTGAAAAGCCACAATACTCATAGGATTTCATTTTAACTTGTCTGGGTCATTAGGAGTAAGACAACAAGGAAGATGGTGGGGTTTTCTGTTCTGGTGGTTTATTTTTTTAACTTCAGAGCATCCTCACCTGACTCCCTTTATCACCACCCCTGTGCTGTCCCCCCCACCACCACCACACACAAACTCACCCTATCCCTGTTGAGATCTAGGAATTCTGATTCTGTCTGCTTCCTTCTCTGTCTGTACCTCCTAAATTAATATCATAGTGACTGATTGTCATAAAAAATATAGCAGAAGTGATGGTGTGTGGCTTTCAAGGTAAGGTCATGGAAGACATCGCCACCTCAGCCTTATTCTCCCCTCTCCATTCTGGGGCAAGGCAACTGCTTTGTCATGTGGATTCTCGAGCAGCCCTGAGGAGAGGTCCATGTGGAAGGAGACTGAGGCATCCTGCAAATAGCCAGCAAGCTTCTTGAGGACTGCAGTCCAGAGCCATGGGAAAGAGCTGTCTTGCTGGTCCCCAAAACCTAGCCAAACCTTCAAGGGATTTCACAGTGCCTGAAATGTAATTGAAAATCTCAAGACAGACCCACCCAGCTAAGCTACTCCCACATTTCTGACCATAGGAACTGTGTGAGTGGGATAGTATGTGTTATTATTTTAAGCTGCTAAATTTTAGAGGTAATCTGTTAAACAGAAACATACCACTGACATCCATATATAAAATAAGTTTCTCCTAGTCTGAACCCTAAACCTCTAATGATTAGTTAATAGAATTCCTTCTAATAAATGTACATACTTATATAATCACATATGTTGTGTGATTTATATATATATAGGTTATATATAACATATATATATATATATATATATATATATATAATGTATTTATATAATTCCTTCCTGGGGATTTAATTCATCCCCAGGAATATCTTCATGAGTTCCTTATTGAGGGGTTATTAACTTTGTGCAGAAGCCTACTGAGACTTGAACAAAATCAGAAATCACTTTATGATATCATGCCTTTCATTTTTCTAAAGTTTTGCTTTTATATCTATTGTATTTTAGAGCATTTGTGAAAATTATAATTACCAATTTGTTACATCTGTGAAAAATGTTCATTTTATCCAGAATTTTATGCTCCATTTGCATATTTCATGATGTAATTAATGTATTGTCATTGTACCCTTGTAAATTCTTTATAAGGTTGACATTTTTCAAACAAGCAGCTATGAGAAAACTCCATTTTTTTCTCCCATTATTTTGATAATTTATTCCTTCTTCTTGGGAACAAAGAGATAAACAAGTTGACCTTTATGCTTTAAATAAATTCTTTGTCCCATAAGACCTTTCTAATATCTCTAATAACATTCTTCATGTGATTTTTATTTTCAAATCTTAGCATGTAATTCATTGCCTAATTTCTCCAAAAGCTTAAACCTAGCCAACAACAATACCAATATCTAACATTTTTGGAGCCTGACAAAGCACAGCCAAGCACTGTGCTATGGGCTTTTATTTTATAAGTCTTTTGATCTTCACATCAGTCCTGTGAGAGAGGTACTGTTGTTAACATCCACAGTCAAAAGCCCAAAGAAGAGTGTTTTAAGAAGGGAAGGATCAGGAACTCTCTCCCCTGCACAAGTAGGATTCAAACCCAAACCATCTAGTTCTAGGGTACTCCAATACACTGGGCCAGTCTTGACTGTGGGGTGGGATTCAGTGTGTTAAGGACTGAATTATAAACCCCCAGAATTCATCTGCTGAAGCCCTGACCCCTAAAGTGACTGTACTTGGAGATAGGACCCATAGGGAAGTAATTAAGGTTAAATGAGGTCATAGGATGGGGACCTAATCCAACTGAACTCATAGAAAAATATATCAGTGGTGTGTGTGTGTGTGTGTGTGTGTGTGTGTGTGTTGCAGAGAAGAGGCCATGTGAGGACAGCACAGAAGGCAGAAGTCTACAAGCCAGGAATGAAGGTCTCATCAGAAGTAACCCTGATGATATCTTGATCATGGATATCTAGCAGTCATGACTGTGAGAAAAAGAATTCCAGTCAATTAAACCCCCTAGCCTGTGGTATAATCTTATGGCAGATTATGCAGAATACACAGTGTTTACTCTCCCACTGCAAGCTTTAGATGCTCCCGCATAAATTGTGAACAGTAAACCACACTCTGACTATTAATGTGGTTACATCTTCTATAAAATTGATTATAATTAATTACCTAAGCAGTATTCTTTCAGGCTTTCTTATTCTTCGATGCATTAAAAATTCACTATTCTCTTACACTAATATTAGGTTTAACACTGTAATTATCTAGCACGTATCAGTACTATTAATCATGTCATCCCTATAATTAAAAGTAAAATGTTGTCAAACAGAGCCTTCCTTCTTAGCCTAAGAAAATGAACATTTAAATATGACACCAAGCTTTATAGCACTGAAACATTCATGTCCCCAATGCTTATTTAACTGATTATACTTTATTGATTATACTTCAAGGTGACCATCTATATATTGAAATCTCTCTTTTCTAGAGTTCTGACTATTCGTGTGACTTAGGCTTGCCCCTGCTGAATCCTGGCTCTGTAGAGCTCTGTTCCTCTTCTTTTTTTTTTCCTGAAGATTTTATTTTATTTTATTTTATTTTATTTATTTATTTATTCATTTATTTATTTATTTATTTATATTTTATTTACTTTATTTATTTATTTGACAGAGAGAGAGAGAGACACAGCGAGAGAGGGAACACAAGCAGGAGGAGTGAAGGAGGGAGAAGCAAGCTTCCTGCTGAGCGGGAAGCCCAATACGGGGCTCAATCCCAGAACCCCAAGATCATGACCTGAGCCGAAGGCAGACAATTAATGACTGAGCCATCCAGGTGCCCCTCTTCCTCTTCTTCCTTTCCAGATCTTGAAGAGCATCTTGTGTCCTAAACTATTTTGTGTCCTTCTAGTCTTGAACCTATCTGCCCTGCCTTGCCTCCTGTCAAGGTTTTTCTCTTTGCAAAGATAACACAGTGACTACAGCAAACATTTACATTATAGAGTCAGATGACCTAAATTTTGGTGATTTCTCCATTTAGTGTAGCTAGCAGAGGTTGATCAAGTTGCTTAAATTCATGTGCTTTGGTGGGTGCCTGACTAGTTCGGTCAGAACAGCATGTGATCTTGGGATAGTGAGTTCAAGCCCCACATTGGGTGTAGCAATTACTTCAATAAATAAAACTTTAAAAACAAATTCATGTATCTCAGCTTCCTCATTTGTTTAATATGGTAATAACTCCTCAGTTATTATGAGGAATAAATGAAGTGAAAAGCACTTAGCCCAGTGCACAGAACATAATAAGTAATAAATCATAGTTATTATTAGGGCTGTTGATTAATCAGTTTAGTCTGTTTATTGTTTGTAAATGTGTGATGCTGGATGCAATTTTATGATTTTTGGTTACATGTCTTAAGAGAGAACCTCTGACTGAAGTGATTGAAACTAAAAAAAGTGATAGAGGTTAAGAATTTTAGAAGTTGGCAGGGTTATGAGGTGGAGTCCCGAGGGGGCGCTGCACTCAGTGTGGAGTCTGCTTAAGACTCTCCCTGTCCCTCTGCCTCCCCACTGCGCAAGCTATGGTGCTCTCTCTCGATCTCTCTCTCTCTCTCTCTAATAAATAAATAACTCTTAAGAGAAAAAGAATTTAGAAGTCGGATAAACTTGAGACCAAGACAAATGTTTGGAAGCAAGTAGGCTTTTTGTCTTCCCTGCTCAAATTACACCAAAGAAACATTTAGTTCACCCAAGAGATATCTCTTTGAGATAATGATTTCATTTCCTTCAGGTAAGTACCCAAAAGTGGGATTGTTGGATCACATGATAAATCTATTTTTTAAATTTTTCAAGGAGCTTCCATACTGCTTTCCAGTGGCTTAACCAGTTTACATTCCCATGAGGATTCCTTTTTTTTCTCCATATCCTTATCAGCACTTGTTGGTTCTTATCTCTTAGATAACCATTCCAATAGGTATAAAGTGATATCACTATGGTTTTGATTTGCATTTCCCTGGTGATTTAATAATGTTGAATACGCTTTCTTGTTCCTGTTGGCCATTTGCATATATTCTTTGGAAAAATGCTATTTGGGTCTTTCACCCATTTCTTAACTGAGTTATCTAGTTTTTTAGTGTTGAGTTGTAGGTGTTCTTTATATGTTCAGGTTATTAATCCCTTATCAGATACATTATTTGCAAATATTTTCTCCCGTTCTTAAGGTTGCTTCTTCATTTTGTTGATTATTTGTTTTGCTGAGCAGATTTTCAGTTTGATATAATCCCACTTGATTTTCGCTTTTGTTGTTTATGCTTTTGATGTCTATTAAAAAAAAACATTGCCAAGACTAATATCAAGAACATTTTTCCCTACATTTTCTCCTGGAAGTTCTATGGTTTCAACTCCTACATTTAAATTAACTTTTCTGAGTGATATCTGCAAATGTTCTTTTCAACTTTCAAGAGGTAATAGATACATAATGGAATATGTGGAACCATAAAATGGAACCATAAAAAAAGGACAAGATTGTGTCAACATGGATGGACCTAGGGG
>PITA01016300.1:0-47065 GCA_004023965.1 Spilogale gracilis
CCGAGATCCACTGTGCTCTTAAATACAGCACGCAGACCCTGCCCAGCCTCTTCTCGGGCTTGAGAGAGTCTGTAATCACTCTGCTACTGTGGGCAGAATGAAAACCTGTGGCCTAGTCACCTATGGCCACCTGTACTCCACTTTCATCTCCCAACATTACAGCAACTGCTTAGGCACTACCTCACTAACTGATTTGTTTTCTCTTCATTTTTCTCCCACAGGTCCCCTGCAAACTTCCAAACTCTTTCCAAGAGCTCCATCCTCTGAAGGAGCCAGGTGACACCTGCCACCACCCCCACCCCTGGGCCCCTTGCTGTGTAGGCTGCTTGTGGGTGTGTCAGGGCCCAGCTCCTTGGGGTGGAAGTAGAGGCTACACAATGCTACAAGCTGAAAGGACTCTTTCTGTTCCTGCCTGAGGTGGGGCAGCTATTTCCAACTTCTCCCAAGGCTCCTAAAGAGTAATCTGGCTCTGTAAGTTCACCTTCCCCTCTGCTTAAGGCCTTGGGACAAGCTGTCAAGAGCTGGGGTAGACTGCATTTTATCTACTAAGTGCTCTTCCCGAAAATGAAAAAGTGAACCAGGATGTACTCCAGAGCTCTCAATAACTCACTCACCTCTGAGTAAAATCCTTTCGCACTCTTGCCCCCATTACCCCCTTCCCCGGAAGATGGGAAGTAGGGGACATCTTTCTGTCCTCTGACCCACAGTATTAATTTCATTGCCCTAGAGCCTGACCCCTGGTCCCCAAATCCTCTCTGCTTGCCAACCGAGGCCCTCCTATATTCCTCTTTGGAATCCTTACAATCTTCCAAACAGGTACAGGGAACATAAGGAAGTACAGAGTAGTCTAAATAGGGCAACCAAGCCACCCCAAGACTTGGTTCCTGGGATGGAGCAGGCTTTCATATGCCAAGCACTCTAGACTCTGTGTGTGACAACTTTTCCTGGCCTTGTGCACCAGAGATCAAGAGGTCTTCCAAGTTATAGGTAATGGAGTTTTCCAGCTGCTTTGACCTCAGGACTATCTTCCTGGGGAGTTTCCTAAACCTAGCTCCCTAATTTCCTTGAGTGCTATTAAAGGTGTTCTGGGTCGGGCTCTTTCAGGGCCTGAGAGCCCCTATCTCAGATCCCTGCCAGTGAGGCCAGGGAACCAAAGTCTTCAACTGTACATCTCCAGCTGCAGGTTCAGTGAAAGGGGTGGGGAAGAAGAGATTCTTAGAGCTGGATGAGGAGATGAAAACTGTGAAACCCTAGATTAGCAGCATCTCTGATGACAGAGATGAATGGGCACATACTTACGGGGTGAGAGAAAAGCCATAAACATGTCTTTTGAAAAGTTATTTATTTCAGGGAGTGTTCCCCTGGAGACTCCCTCACCACTGCAAGTTTTCACCAGGTGCAAAATGCTCCCTGTCCTGTCAGCACTGGCACCTGAGCACAGATGAACAAACTGGAGTCACCTGGGAATGAGACGTGCCCCTGGCTCATCAGTCCCCTGGGCAAAGCAGCTTTGGGCAGGGGGGTCGGGGGGGGGGGAGCATAACTGGCAGGCAAGATGCCTGAACCTGAGAAGGTTGATGTCACTGTTGTTTGACAGAACTCGCGAAGCAAAGCCACTCTTTACTGTCTTCATATCTCAACAGGGCCAGAATGAGGGTGTGACAAAAGGAATGTCAAAGGCGCAAAATGTAGGATGGTGTTCACTCTCCGGGTCATGCCATTGCCACCCATGCCCTCCCATAACCCCGAGAATGAGTGCCTCCTTAAATTTTGCACCCCGGCTGCCTCTCTTGGTCTCATCCTAGCCCTGGCTGGGTATTTCAGCCTAAAAAGCAAACTTCAGAAGGCCACATCTGGAGCACAAAAACCAGAAAACAAGTCCACTGCCTGGTCTGCATCTGACAGCACTATGCAGCTTGCACAAGCAAAGGAACTTGGACAAAACACTGGGACCACACACCCAAGAATTAAGACAGGGCATATTTTGTTTGGGATGTTATTTACTCTGCTTTATTCTTTCCCACCCTGAAGAGCTATGAAGCTGCTGAAGCAACTCATTTCAGCTTTGGTCAGTTCTATTAGAAACATCTTCCATTACTAAGCAATAAATCATCCCTTTCTAAGGCTTCTACCCATTAGCTCATGGTTCTAACATATGGAAAAACTCATCCCATATTCTATGGACATTCATTCGAATACTTGAAGAGAAGTAAAACATTCATGCATCTTTACATGTACACACTTGCCATTTATTACACACCTACTAAGCCCCAGCACCATGTGCCGAGCCAAACTTCCCACATGAATTGTGTACCATCTCATTTCATCCTCACAGTGATTTGTATCAGGTAGGTGCTATTATGAACCCCATTTTACTGGTAAAGAAACGGAGACTTCATAAGGGCCAGGAGTAGGCTTGTTTACATCGCCATCATAGAACTGGTGCTTAGCCCACTGCCTGACACATGCAGGAAGTTCAATAAACATTCGTTGATTTGAATGAGTGAGGCTCAGTGCCTAAGTCACATAGCCAGTAAGTGTTAGAGCTGGGATTCAACTTCCAAGTCCAAAGCCTGTTGTCCTTTTGTTATTCCCACATTTCTAGTTCTTTCCTCTGATCTTCATAAGACATTCATTCCAGTCCCTTCACCCTGATGACTCTCTTCAAACAAAGGTCTATATGTATTTTAAGAATGACCAGTGGAATGTTAAATAACTAGAATTAAAATAAAAACTAAAAAAAAAAACAAAACAAAACAAAAAAAACAGAACAAGGGAAAAAATGGTTGGCGGAACTGACCAGAGAATGCCAGCAAGCTCTCCCATTTGACAGCATAATTCACAGATTTTCAGACAGGTGTACATAGTATTGATGTAACTCTTCTCCAAGACCTCATACAGTAGGGTCTTCCTATTAGCCTTCCACTCCAATTTCCAGCCAGAAGTTCTATTCCATCAGGTCTCAAAGATACTAATGAGCTCATGTTTAGTGTTATTCATTGTAATACAAATTTCACCTTATTACACATACAGTGCCCAGGCCTTAGCTTTCTCATGTTAATTACCAGGTAACTCCTGAACTTAATTTTCCCTTTCCTGTCAGACCTGCTATCCTCCATTATAACTAGACTTCGATGTGTATCTGTGCAATTTCTGCTTTTTGACACAATCTGCTTCATCAGGCAGCTGTATTCCAGATATTAACACTTCTTCCAAAGGCCCAACCTTTGAAAAAAAGAAATAGAAAAACAAACAAAAAGAGCCTGTGTTCATAGGTTCCCAGGCCCTTCAATTCACTACCTCAAATTCCACAATCTTTAAAGATATCTCCCTGATCTGATGGTGTCAAAGGATCGCCAGGAACAGGTAATAATCAACCGTTTTTGTTGAGTCTCTGCAGGCTCTATGGCACATCCCAGATTAAGGTTGCCCATATTTTACTTAATCTCAACTGCCTCTGTGTTTTCAATGAAAAATCCTAGTGACCGAGACCCTGAGGGTTTGTAGGACATACCCTTGCTTCAAATTGTGCTTAGGAATCTTTCTTATAATTTATGTTTTTCAAGACAGTCTGGTTCACTCCATTGCGATTAGAGTCACATATCTATTATGTTTCATACATATTTATGTCTGTATCTATTTACAGTGGTACAGTGATTCCTCTCCTCCTCTGCCTTTTCTGTGAACCCTTTTCCCACTGCCCCCATGAGTCTGTCTGTAGCATCTTTGTTCTATGGATCCCTAGATGCTGATGCTTCTTTAAAAAAATGATATCGCACCATATGCAATGATGTGGATGGAACTAGAGGGTGTTATGTTAAGTGAAATAAGTCAATCAGAGAAAGACAATTATCAGATGATCTCACTGATACGTGGAATTTAAGAAACAAGGGAGAGGATTATAGGGGAAGAGAGGGAAAAAATGAAACAAGATGACACCAGAGAGGGAGACAAACCATGAGAGACTCTTAATATCAGAAAAGAGGGGCGCCTGGGTGGTTCAGTTGGTTAAGCGACTGCCTTCGGCTCAGGTCATGATCCCGGAGACCCGGGATTGAACCCTGCATTGGGCTCCCTGCTCGGCGGAAGCCTGCTTCTCCCTCTCTCACTCCCCCTGCTTGTGTTCCCTCTCTCGCTGTGTTTCTCTCTGTCAAATAAATAAATAAAAATCTTTAAAAAAAGAAAAGAAAAGAAACTGAGGATTGCTGGAGGCAAGGAAGGTGGGAGGGATGGGGTGGCTGGGTGATGGACATTGGGGAGGGGTATATACTATGGTGAATGTTATGAATTCTGTAAGACTGAAGAATCACAGACCTGTACCCCGATACAAATAATACATTATATGTTAATAAAAAATTTTTAAAAATCAAGCTTCATGCTTGGGGTAAAAGACTTTACACCTATTGGACATGTTATATACCTCACGGGGTTGGGGTGAGGGGTTATTTCTCCCTTTCCTCATCTGTGACACATTCAACCAAAATTCAACTTGAGCATGCCATTGTTTTAGGGGCTGTGGACGCAAGTCCATAGTTGCTAAAATTAGACTGCCAATCTTGCCTAAGCTTTGAGTTCTTTCTATGTTATTAAAATCTAAAACTCCTTTGTTTTCTCTTATGAATGTTGCCTCAATTGTTGCAGATGCTTTTCACTCTCCCTGATAATATGAGCCCCAGAGAGATGTTCTATACAACTTTTGCCTACTCCACAAGCATGGCAGCTAGAGGGCTTTAGGTAGCACAGCCAGTGCTTAGCTTAGAAATATATTTTCTCCTCTCATTTTGGGTTGAGATTCTACATGGATCCTCATCTTGTATGTGCACCATTGGTAACCAACTCATTCAACAACCACAATATGGCACATTTTCTCTTGCCCTGGTAATATGAGCTTCTGCTCAGTACTTTGTGGAAAAAAATGTTTTTTTAAAAACATTTAAATTACACACATACGCAAGTAACATGCAATTTTACACAAAAGTTTTATAAGCACATAACAAGCTGCCTTGTTGAGTTAGGAATTACTGGGATAATGGGGATCTTGAAGTTGACACTACATGACTACCTATAAGGGGTACTGTAGTGGATATTTCTACATGGAGTTGGGGAAGCTGGTTTAGCTAATCTCTAAGGTTCTTCCAACTCTAAGGTCTCATGTTCAAAAACCAATCCTTAAAGTATATACCTCATGTAATATGACCCAGAGTCAAAGTCCTAGGCTCTGGGAAACCTCTGCATGTGTTGCAAGCGTCTGGAATTTTTAGCATCTCTGATACATACTCTGAACTCTGGGATAGCATTAAGAGAATTTCAGGATTATGCAACTGAATACACTGTTCTTCAGTGGGCTGCATCTTCATATTCCCCCACTATACTTAGTACAGTCACACATAAGATAGGAATAGAATGAATGTTGGTTGTATCTGAATTTTCGGATCTAAAGATGTCACAGAATACCTACTTTCTGCCATCCCTGAAATTCACCGTGCCATGGTGATGACACTCTGGCCAGGTCATATCCACTGGCCTTGACAATTTACAAGCTTACACTGCTCTGTCACGCCATTCTTTAGGGTGGCATGAACCCAAGAGTCATCCAGAAGAGGAAGTCATGAAGGAAATCACACCATGTGCTTCCACCCAACCTCTCTTCATATTCTTAATCCTACTTAGAGTAAAATAGGATTCCAAAGTTCACTGGAGATAGCACTCAATGAAGGAAATAAAATTAAAAGAAAATATGTTGGAAATAAAGAGGTGTAGTCCAATTACTTCACACCAGAGGTAATTGGAGATTTTATGAGATTAATTTTTTTGTTGTTTTCAAGTCTCAGGTAATTTTAGTACTCATGAAAGGAATCACTTCTTCTCCCTTAGTACCTATTCACTTGTGCAAGGCGATCCAGACAATTTTAAATTCACAGTGCCAAAGGGAAAACTGTACCTGAAAATCATTATCGATTTTTTTTTTATTTAGTTACTAGGGATGTTGAGTTCTTTCCAGCTAAGATCTTAGGTTATACCACTTACCAGTAAACATAGTGATAACTTCAGTTGTTTCAGATAGAATATGGTTTGGTGGGAAGGTAGGTAGATCAAGAATGGAACAGATGAATGCACAGGTAAATGGAAGAACAGTTAGCACTGGAAAGAATGGTTTAGTAAGTAGATGACACAGATTAGTGTTGGCATCTTAAAAAAGTCACCCCTTTCCTGCCTGAAATCTGTATCTATTGTGAAATAAGACCAAAAATGAGCTTTTATTACTGATAAGAGATAACCTGGAAGATGTAGCTTATGATATTGGCTAAGAGGGTCTCCAGATACTGAATTTCAGAATTAACAGAGATATCCACCCAGACACAGGCAATGCTGTACGTGATCGGGCCGCTCCCCATGATTTGTATGGAGATTCCTTTTATAGGAGCAAATGAAGAACAAAAGAGGATGTAGCTCACTTTCAAAAAGAAGAAGGGAGCTTAATCAAATCCAATTGTTGCTCCCAAAGCTATTAACTGTGACACTCCACCTCTCAGGGCGAATAGTAGTAAAAGATAGAGGCCAAGTGCATCACAGTGACAGCCATTTCTCTACACCCTAGGAAACATCAGGACTACAGAACAAACATTTCACATATCCTTTAGTCCAAGGTGGGCTTTTAGAGAGAAAATTAGTGTTTAGAAGTGACCATCAAATATTAGCCATTTGTGCTGTTTGAGAAACTCTTAGCAAGATCTACAGCATGCTATTACTTCAACCTACAATTATCTGAATCCAATTAGCTCAGTCATTCAGAATTACATACTATAGTGATGAAAAAGAAAGGCTTGATCACATTTAAATATTCTCTATGATCTAGAATACACCTTGCTCAGGGTAATTTTAGCACATGCATGATGACAGCGTTTGCCCATCTTAATAAGAAATCCAAGGCCCAGAGTGGAAATAAGACATCAGTATGCATAGAAAATGTCTGCCAATGATAATGGATTCCAAATATCTAAGAAATTTCTATAATTAATAACTGAATTCCTCTGAGATTTATCTCTTATTGACAAGCATATGGATAGGCCAAGTTGTCCCTCGAATTTTATAACAACAGTCATCTATCCTAGAGGTTGATAGGAAATTAATATTTTTTGTTATTCTAAGAAAGCAGCCACACCAACAAGACAAAGCTTAATAACCTTGTCTATCAATCAGTTTTAATAGAAGGCCAACTCAGTATTGGGCTTAAAATTATGAAAGAGGATGTTAGAAAGAATTGTGAACAACACAACAAAGATTTAATACTATTGCATGAATTATGAGTCAATCTCCATCAGCATTTTTAGGATGAGTTCTGGCCGGTAACTATTACTTTTAACACGGTTATTTTCAAATTTTTAAATTAAAAACATATTTCCTTAATCACTGCACACGATTATCATTTGAATTATTCCTCTGTAGTTTTAAAACCCTGCATGCAATGTAAACATAATTTAGCTAGAGACAAAACTGATATTGATATCAGGCAGAGACTAGTTTATAGTAGAACACACATTTATGTGCCATGCCCTGATTCGGATCCTCTCCATAATGACTAGGCCTCTTTCCTTTTAGATTAGATCAAACTTCCAAATGGAACAAATGGAAAAGATGACTAGGAGCTTTCTTGTGATTACTACAGAAACTACAATAAGGACAAACCACTGAAGAGAGAAGCAATTAAAAACATCACCATTAGTTGAAAAGGAATTATACTTTTGCTCCAAACCTCCAACACCTGTGAGGAAAACCAACAATAATAATAATAGTATTTATTATTGTGTAATAAAAAAGGGTTAATTTTAATGTTAGTAATTAACAACTGATTTTTAATTATCTTCTAGAGTTTCTAGAACAATCAAATCAAAACTGAATGCAAAGGGAATTTATATGAAAGCAAATGATTTTCCATGTAGTTAGATTTAGTTTTCTGGATGCTGTGATTTCTCAGGTAAAATAAATTTATTTCCTCCACAGATGACTAAAATTCCACCCTTTTCTTTGGTTATAAGAACTCCTTTTTGGCTTTTTACTTTCCATTAGTCTATAAAAGCAACAAATATTTATTGGATGCTGACTGTTACAGACACTGTATATGTTGCTGGGGTTACAAAGATAAATAAAAGCCACTCTCCACCCTCAGGTAGTAAAAATACTCCTTAGAGAAGTACCTTTAAATCCCTACCACCTACGTGAGAATTAGTTTTATTGATTCTTTCCTACAAGAGACTCTGAGGGATGAAATGGTAGTTGGAGGGTACTAGTGTTCTGTATTTGAAAAGGTAGGGAACGGAAGAATTTTGAAAGGAGAGTTTGGAATGTACTTCCTACAAGCATTAATGCATACTTTTCCAGAGTCATTAATCCCTTTCAATTTTTCAGGAATAAAATTTATATACATGAACTAAAACAGCAATTATATAAAATCTCTAGTTGCTCCAATAACGCAGAATCTTATTTCTTTCAGCCACTGGATGGAAGCAGGTTCTGTGGCTACACTTAAATTATCAGTAAAAATGGGTTTGGGATACAGTGATGAAAGCCCTTGCTTTAGAGGCAGAAAGGCCTAGGATTCAATCCTAACCCTGTCATTAACTACCTGTGTTATCTGAACCTCTTAATGGCTCTGAGCACCATCTCCTCACATATAAAATGAGGATAATGACAAATAATGTATGCAAAGTACCAAGCAGTGCCTGGCTCATAGTAGGTAGTACACAAATCCTGTGTCTTTTCCTCCCATACCAAGAGTATAGAACTGTTATTCTTAGTGTTGTCTGGGGATTCTTGTATCTTCAGTATTTTTTCAGGGGACCCATGAGCTCAAACTTATTTTCATAATAATACTAAAATGTTATTTGTCTTTTTTGCACTCATCCTGGACGCAGAAGCAGATATAAGAATCCACTTGTCTTCTAGTAAGCCAGATATTAAAGAGATTTGCAAAAATGTAAGATAATGTCACTTTTCTCACATTAAACTATTATTTTTAAAATTTTTGAAAACATAGCTATTTTTTACAAATATATATTATTTTATTATTTTTTAAGAGAGGGTGAAGGAGGGGAGGGAAAGGGAGGGAGAGAACCTCCAGGAGAGTCCCTGTTGAGCATGGACCCAACATGGAGTTCAATCTTACAACCCTGAGATCTTAACCTGAGCTGAAATCAACAGTCAGATGCTTAAGTGACTAAGGTACGCAGGTGCCCCTACAAATATATTATTATGTGAACATATAATGGGCTTATTATTGTTCATCTTAAATAAATTAAGAAATAAATATTTTAGGTTGGGGAGGTGGGGGGCAAGATGGCAGAGAAGTAGGAGACCCCATTTCAAAGGGTCCCCTGAAGTGAGCTAAATATCTACCAGAACACCCATGAAATCAGCCTAAGATGTAAGACAACACACTTCTGGATCTCTATGGAGGCAGAAGAGCATCAGCAGAGAGGTAAAGTGCTCGGACTGATTTCGGAGGACAAAGAGGAGGGGAAGGGAATCACCAGAAGTGACCCATTGGAAGGTAATACCTCAGTACGAAAGTGCCCTGTGCTTGGGGACCAGCATCAACTTGCAGTCTGGTTAAAAGCACTCAAAAACAAAAGGTCTTAAGAGGCAACTGGGGGAATCTGATGGCCACTGGCAGGGGCATAAAACTGCAGCTCTGGCCAGCAGTAGAAAGCACTCTGGGCACCTGAGGGAACCCAGCGGGAAGTCTCTGAAACTACACTTGCACCAATGTTTGGGCTAGGTGCCACCAGGTCGGAGAGCACCCAGTGTGGGTGTCGGCTCCAGATAGCCTACTGACAGCAACAGGCTCACACAAACTGATATCACTCGCACTTTCTGTGGCATGGGGGTGAAGGGACAAGAGGGGACCTTGGGCGTCATTCTGGCTGGTGACTGGTGGTACATGCTACCTGTGAAAGTTGGCAGGGTGCAGGAGAGAGTGCAGAGGGAGAGTTTGTGTGTCCCGCACCATCCAGAAGGAAGCAGACTGAGGCTTCTCTCTGAGAGGAAGGTCTGGGTGCGGACAGCTTACTTTGCTGTGACTTTCCAAAAAGCAGCAAAAACCCACAAAAGAACAAAAACCTCCAGAGAACAAAACCTGAAAAATCTGTTTTCCATAGAGCAGAGCCCCTTGATAGGGGTGGGGTGACTCAGCCCAGCAACATTGACTGAAAAACAACATGGCAGGCCCCTTCTGGCAGGCCCCTTCCCCAGAAGGCAAGCCAGAAGAACAAGAGGACAACCACCAAAGGGTCTCCAAAAAACAGAAAAACCCCAACATCAGGGAAAAAAACAATATATAAAGCTCCTGGTACTACATCAAAACCAGTATATTTTATAGACACAGCTTTTCATTTTATTTTTTTAACTTCTTTTCATTTTTATTTTTAGTTTTTTTTATTTTAAAGCTATTCTCATGATTCTTGTTCTTTTATTTTTAACCCATTTATTATTACAATGTGATATTTAATACAATATTCCATAATAACCTTTTACCTTGAACTTTCTTCATACATATACCTGTGTTTGTTTCTTTTTTTTTCTTTTAAATATACATATAGATATAAGCTTCAAGGTAATCCTTCATTCCTATTCAATACTACCCTATATATAAACCAGTTTTAATTTCCCTATATCTCTAGAAAGTGGAGATATATATTAAAGAGATTTGCAATATATATATATATATTGTTAGAGGACTAACAATAACAATAATAATATTAACAATAATAACAATAATAACAAGATACACCCAGGAGGAACTGAAATACATTCCTCACACACAATGAGGATTTGTACTCACCTTTCCATCCTATTCTTCTGTCAGTGTTTTTGCCTTTGTAATATATAAATATTGTTATTGGGTGTTGTTTGGGCTGGGTTTTGCTTTTTGCTTTTTCCCTTTTCTTTTACTTTCAGTGGTCTTTTTGTTTATTCTTTTTTGCTTTTGTGCCATACAAATACTACCATTGGGGCCTATTTTGGCTTGTTTTTTTTTTCTTGCTCTTTTCTCTTTTTCTTTCTCTTTTTTCTTTCTTCTTCCTTTTCGGTGGTGACTTTTGATAGCTCCAAAACTTTCCAAGGGGTAACTTGCCTGGATCATAGTTGATATATTCAGCTATATATCCCTCAACCACCCCTCACCAAAATGACTTGGAGGAGGAATACCCAACAGGTGAAAAACTCAGAGACTGCAACCCCTGTCACAGAACTACAGGATATGAACACAAACAATATGATAGAAATGGAATTTAGGGTAGCAATTATCCAAGCAATGGCTAAGTTGGAAAAAACTATTAGTGGCAAGATAGAAGCTCTATTGGTGGAAGTGAAAGCTGAACTGGCAGAGGTTAAAAATGCTATCAATGAGATCCAAACTAATCTAAATACTCTAACAGCTAGGATAAGTGAAGCAGAAGATCGCATTAGTGATCTAGAAGACAGATTGACTGAGGAGGAGGAGGAGGGGAAGTCTTGGAAGAAACAGCTAAAATACGATGAAAACAGAATTAGGGAAATAAATGATGCCATTAAATGTTCCAATATCAGAATTATTGGAATCCCTGAGGGAGTTGAAAGAGAGGACTAGAAGATATAGTTGAACAAATCCTGGATGAAAATTTCCCTAATCTGGAGAATGAAACAAGTGTTCATGTCCTAGAGGCAGAGAGGCCACCCCCCAAGATCAATGAGGCTAGAAAAACCTCCAGACACATAATTGTGAAATTCATGAGTCATAAATTCAAATAATGTCATAAGGGCAGCTAGGGGGAAGAGATCTCTTACATACAGAAGGAGGACCATCAGAATAAAGTCAGACCTGTCCACAGAAAACTGGCAAGCCAGAAAGGGCTGGCAAGACATATTCAGGAAATTAAATGAAAAAAAAAATGCAACCAAGGATAATGTACCCAGCAAGGTTGACTTTCAAAATGGACAGAAAGATAAAGAGCTTCCAGGACTGTCAAGGTCTAAAAGATGAGGTGACCACCAAGTCAGCACTACAAGAAATATTAAGGGGGGTTCTATAAAAGAGGAAAGAACCCAAGAGTGACACAGAACAGAAATTTACAGAGGTAATCTATAGAAACAAGAACATCACAAGCAACATGATGTCAGTAAAAATGGACCCATCAATAATCACTCTCAATGTGAATGGCCTAACTGCTCCAATAAAACAGCACAGTGTTGCAGACTGGATAAAATGATAGGACCCATCCATATGCTGTCTATAAGAGACACATTTTGAATCGAAAGACACTTCCAGACTGAAAGTGAGGGGATAGAGGACCATCTTTCATGCCAATGGGCCTCAAAAAAAACCTGGGGTAGTTGTTCTCATATCAGACAAATGAGATTTTAATCTAAAGACTGCACAGATACAGAAGGACACTACATCACTCTTAAAGGGTCTGTACACCAGGATGATCTAACAATTGTAAATATGTATGCCCCCAAGATGGGAGCAACCAACTACATAAGCCAACTGTTAAGCAAAATAAGGAGTCATATTGTTACAAATACATTAATTGCAGGAGATCTTAACACACCACTCTCAACAATGGACAGATCATCTAAACAGAAAATCAACAAAGAAACAAGAGCTTTGAATGACACATTGGACCAGATGGATCTCATAGTTATATTCAGAACATTCCACCCTAAAACAGCAGAATACTCATTCTTCTCGAGTGCACATGGAACTTTCTCCAGAATAGACCACATACTAGGTCACAAGTCAGGGCTCAACTGACACCAAAAGATTGAAATTATTCCCTGCATATTCTCTGATCACAATGCCTTGAAACTGGAACTCAACCACAAGAAAAAGTTCAGAAGGAATTCAAACACTTGGAAGCTAAAGTCTATCCTGCTCAAGAATGTTCGGATCAACCAGGAAATCAAAGAAGTACTTAAACATTTCATGGAAACCAATGAGAATGAAGATACATCGATCCAAAACCTATGGGATATGGCAAAGGCAGTCCTAAGGGGGAAATACACAGCCATCCCAGCCTCACTCAAAAAAAAAAAAATAAATGAAAAATCCCGAATACACCAATTCTCTTTACACCTTAAAGAACTGGAAAATCAACAACAAATTAATCCAGCCCCACACACAAGACAGGAAATAATTAAGATTATAGCAGAGATCAACAAATTAGAAACTAGAGATACAGTAGACCACATCAATAAAACTAGGAGCTGGTTCTTTGAAATAATTTATAAGATCAATAAACTATTGGCCAAACTAATCCAAAAGAAAAGAGAGAGGACCCAAATTAATAAAATTATGAATGAAAGGGGAGTGATCATGACTAACACCAAGGAAATAGAAACAATCACCAGAAATTACTATCAACAGGTATATGTCAATAAGTTAAACATCCTAGAAGATATGCATGCATTCCTGGAAACCTATAAACTTCCAAGACTGAAACAGGAAGAAAATGACAACCTGAATAGACCAATATCTGGTAAATAAATTGAAGCAGTGATCAAAAACTTTCCAAAAAACAAGAGCCCAGAACCTGACGGATTCCCTGGGTAATTCTACCAAACATTCAAAGAAGACATAATACCTATTCTCCTGAAGCTGTTTCAAAAAACAGAAACAGGAGGAAAACTTCCAGACTCTTTCTATGAAGCCAGAATTACTTTAATCCACAAATTAGACAAAGACCCCATCAAGAAGGAGAATTTCAGACCAATATTCCTGATGAATATGGATGCCAGGATTCTTAACAAGATCCTAGCTAATAGGATCCAACATTACATTAAAAAGATTATCCACCACCACCAGATGGGTTTTATGCCTGGGATTCAAGGGTGATTCAACATTCACAAATCAATCGACGTGATAGAACAAATCAATAAGAGAAGAGAGAAGAACCACATGATCCTCTCAATTGATGCATAAAAAGCATCTGACAAAATATAACATCTGTTCCTGATTAAAACTCTTCAAAGTATAGGGATACAGGGAACATTCCCCAACCTCATAAAATCTATCTACAAAAAACCCACAGTGAATATCATTCTTAATGGGGAAAAACTGACAACCTTCCCACTGAGATCAGGAACAAGACAAGGATACCCACTCTTGCCACTATTGTTCAACATAGTGTTAGAAGTCCTAGTAACAGCAATCAGACAACAAAAAGAAATAAAAAGTATTCACATTGGCAAAGAAGAAGTCAAACTCTCTCTTCACTGATGACATGATACTTTACATGGAAAACCCAAAAGACTCTACCCCCAAACTACTAGAACTCATACAACAATTCGGTAATGTGGCAGGATACAAAATCAATGCACAGAAATCAGTTGCATTCTTATACACTAACAGTGAAAATATAAAAAGGGAAATCAGGGGCACCTGGGTGGCTCAGTTGGTTAAGCGACTCCCTTCGGCTTGAGTCATGATCCCGGAGACCCGGGATCGAGTCCCACACTGGGCTCCCTGCTCGGTGGGAAGCCTGCTTCGCCCTCTCACTCCCCCTGCTTGTGTTCCCTCTTGGGCTGTGTTTCCCTCTGTGAAATAAATGAAATCTTTAAAAAAAAGGGAAATCAGAGAATCAATTCCATTTACTATAGCTCCAAAAACCATAACTTACCTAGGAATAAACCTAGCCATAGAAATTAAGGATCTGTGCTCGAGGAACTACAGGACACTCATGAAAGAAATTGAAGAAGACACAAAAAGATGGATGAGCATTCCATGTTTATGTATTGGAAGAATAAACATTGTTAAAATGTCTATACTGCCCAGAGCAATCTATACTTTAAATACCATCCTGATCAAAATTCCACCAACGTTTTTCAAAGTGATGGAACAAGCAATCTTAAAGTTTATATGGAACCAGAAAAGACCCCAAATTGCTAGGGAAATGTTGAAAAAGAAAAACAAAACGGAGTATTATGTTGCCTGATTTCAAGCTTTATTACAAAGCTGTGATCACCAAGGCAGCATGGTACTGGCACAAAATCAGACACATAGACCAATGGAACAGAGTAGAGAGTCCAGACATGGACCCACAACTCTATGGTCAAATAATCTTTGACAAAGCAGGAAAAAAATTTCAGTGGAAAAAACACAGTCTCTTCAATAAATGGTGCTGCGAAAATTGGAGAGCTATGTATAGAAGAATGAAACTCGACCATTCTCTTATGCCACACACAAAGATAAACTCAAAATGGATGAAAGACCTCAACATGAGACAGGAATCTATCAAAATCCTAGAGGAGAACATAGGCAGTAACCTCTTCGACATTGGCCACAGCAATTTCTTTCAAGACATGTCTCTAAAGGCAAAGGAAACAAAAGCGAAAATGAACTTTGGGACTTCATCAAAATAAAAAGCTCTGTACAGCAAAGGAAACAGTCAACAAAACAAAGAGTCAAGCCATAGAATGGGAGAAGATATTCACCAATGACACTACAGACTAAGGGCTGATATCCAAGATCTATAAAGAACTCCTCAAACTCAACAACCAAAATAAAGATCATCACATCAAAAAATGGGCAGGAGACCTCAAGAGGCACTTCTCCATCGAAGACATACAAATGGCTAAAAGACACATGAAAAAATGCTTATCATCACTAGCTATCAGGGAAATTAAAATCAAAACCACTTTGAGATACTATCTTACAGCAGTCAGAAAGGCCAAAATTAACAGGACAGGAAACAACAGCTGTTGGAGAGGCTGTGGAGAAACAGGACTCCTCTTACACTGTTGGTGGGAATGCAAGTTGGTGCAGCCACTTTGGAAACCAGTGTGGAGATCCCTTAAAAAATTAAAAATAGAGCTACCTATGACCCTGCAATTGCACTACTGGGTTTTTACCCTAAATGTACAGGTGTAGTGAAAAGAAGGGCCATATATACCCCAGTGTTCATTGCAGCAATGGCCACAACCACCAAACTGTGGAAAGAGCCAAGGGTGCCCTTCAACAGATGAATGGATAAAGAAGGTATGGTCCATATACACAATGGAATATTACGCTTCCATCAGAAAGGATGAATACCCAACTTTTGCATCAACATGGGTGGGATTGGAGGAGATTATGCTGAGTGAAACAAGCCAAGCAGAGAAAGTCAAATGTCAAATGGTTTCACTTACCTGTGGAGTATAAGGAGTAATATGGAGGACAGTAGGAGAAGGAAAGGAAATGGGAAGTGGGGTAAATCAGGGAGGGAGATGAAACATGAGAGACTTTGGACTCAGAAACAAACTGAGGATCTTGGAGTGTAGGGAGTGGGTGGATGGGTGAGCCTGATGGTGGGTATTGAGGGCATGTATTGCATGGAGCACTGGGTGTGGGGCATAAACAATAAAACTTGGAACACTGAAAAAATAAAATAATATAATAAAAAAATAAAGAGTATGAAAGAACCCCCCAAAATAAATATTTTAATCTTTCTCAGTTTTAATTTCCAATATAGTAGATATTAATAGATATGATTTGCATGAACAAAAGCTCTTTGGGCTCTCCCGTTTCAGAACTAATGGGGATAGATCATTGAAATCCAGAGCATGCCCCCAGAATCTAACTTTAGACCTTGGTTTTCCTATATTTACCTCTTTACTTGTCATAATTAGTAAGTATCAACTGATTTTAGGTTTTACCCTATTCTCATTTAGCCTTCATCACCCTTTGGTAGAAGTATAATTTCCCAGTAACCAAGTAAAAATTTGGACAAGAAGAGAAAGGCAAAGGACCAAGAAATTTCACCAAATAATCATCTTGGAATAATTGTTCACTGTAATGGTTAATTTACTATCTCTTGAAGTGTGTTTTATTAAGGCTAGATTTATTGAGATACAGTGAAATTTACCCTTTTGGTGTACTACTCTATGAATTTTAACAAATGTATACAGCTGTGGAACTACAATCATAATAAAAAATGTTCCCTTTGCAGTCAACCCCTTCCCCTCCATCAGCCACTGGTTTGATTTGTTCTTAAAGTTTTTTCCTTTTCCAAAATGTCATATCAATGGAATTAGACAGCATGTAGCCTTTTGAGTTTGGTTTCATTCACTTAACCGCACAAATTTGAGATTCATGTTATTTCATATGTCAATAGTTTATTCCTCTTCTTATTGAATTTGTATTCCATTGTATGCCTGGATCAATCAGAGTTTGTTTCTCCATTCACCATATGATGGATATTTGGGTTGCTTTCAGTTTGGGAAGTTATAAATAGAGCTGCTATAAATAGTTGTATAAACATGTTTCCCTTTCCCTTAGGTAAATTTCTACCAAGAAATATTCAAATTGTTCTCTAAAGTGACTGTAACAGTGACTTTTTCATCATGTATGCCACTGATAAAGATTTTAAAATTTCAGTAATATAAGAGTCTATCTCTTATTGGAAAGCTATGTTTGGAAACAGTAAGACAGACACTGGAAAATACATATGCATTCTGCTTCTCATCTTGAAATTTATTTTGAGAAATGGAGTTAAAATTTCCATATATCAGGGCACCTGGGTGGTTCAGTTGGTTAAGCAACTGCTTTCAGCTCAGGTCATGATCCTGGAGATCCAGGATCCAGCCCCACATTGGGCTTCCTGCTGGGCGGGAAGCCTGTTTCTCCCTCTGTCAGTCCCTCTGCTTGTGTTCCCTCTCTAGCTGTGTTTCTCTCTGTCAAATAAATAAATAAAATCTTTTTTAAAAATCCAAATATCATTCTGATTTTCAGCTTTTGTTCATTACAGGTATGTTGTTTTCATTTGATTATCCATAAAACATTTGATGTCTCTTTTCTGTCAGGCACCCACCATAAAATATAAAACAAAACCTGGGGGGAAATATTCCCTCACCTCCAAAAAAGGGAGTAAACACAGGAGAGTTGTTTCTCATTTAAAATTATGAACCTAGGGGCACCTGGGTGGGTCAGTCGTTAAGCCTCTGCCTTTGGCTTAGGTCATGAGCCTAGAGTCCTGGAATTGAAACCCACGTCAGGCTCCCTGCTCAGCAGGAAGCCTGCTTCTCCCACTCCCATTCCCATTGTGTGTGTTCCCTCTCTTACTGTGTCTCTTTCTGTCAAATAAATAGTCTTTTAAAAAGGTAAAATAAATAAAACAAATAAAAATTTATGAACCTGATAATGTGGCCTTATCCATAATTTTCAGTAAAACATTAATAAGCCAGTTAGAATCAATGTTTAAACAGTGGAATTATAGTTTTCTTTGCTCTTAAAACCACACAGGGCCAAAGGGGATTATTCCCAGGATAGGAGAACTGAGATGTGGGGAAAGCAAAATTTTTTAGAATTTAGGATTTTTTTTAAATGCGTAATAGAAATCTGTGCCATTTTATTTGCTATAGAAGAGAGATACTCAAAAACTCATAAGCTGCCTTGAATTGCAGATCCCCCTTTCACATGCTTCAAGACCTCTAGTTTCCGTATTAAAATATTAGACTGCAAGACCACTACAGGACATACTACAGTCAATCATGTGCTTCTTTCGTTAATGGCAGTTACAAATGTACCTTCAAAATCATGTAATGAGGACTTGCATCCGTAAGAGAAATTGTCTTTTGAATAGCCACAATAAGGTTCTAATCACTTGGTTTTAAGATAACTATCAGTGCTCAAGCAAGCTCATTTAGATATATTAAATGGAATCTGAGCTCTGATAATATGTGTATAGAGGAAATTCCTGTTTTAAAACCACTGACGGTAAATCTATTCTCCTTAGATGCTTTGGCAGATGTAAATCTATCTTTTCAAAATTCGAAAGGCTCCAACATTTGTCATTCCTGAGATACCGTTAAGTTTGAAATCTTTGAGACAAGATTTAGGCAGCTATCTATATTCATTTTGTATAGAGTATCAGCTAATGTGTCAGAGGAAACGAGGCAGGGAAGTTTGGATGACCACTGGGGCTAACAGCAGAATTACAGATTATGCCAAATTGGTTTTGATCCTTCTCATCTTTTCTGATCCCTACAGGCACTTCCAGTTAGCCTCTCTTCATCGCTCTCCATGGCCATTTTATTATCCCATTTTCTCCATAAGTTCAAAGCAACCCAGGATGTCCTCCTAGAGACTGATTTATACTAAAAATAATCTCCCTTTCACTCTTCTCCCTCCTCAAGATCTTGTTCTGTCAAGTGACTAGCAAGAAAGGAAATAATTCTGGTTACTGAATAAAATAATTCATGTTAATGGGAACAGGAATGATTGATACTCAAAAGTCCTGGGGTAGCTATTTTCTATTGTTCCCTCAGATCCATTCCCACCCTTTTCTGTCCTGCTTTGTGGCCTGGGAAACTGGGCTTTCTGGGCTGCATCAACAGGTAATCTTGTCCTCTGGCTTTCCAATAGGTTGGGCCGATGGGAGATACTAGCAGATGTTTGAAGGGCATCATAGTAAAATCAGGATATTTATTTCCCAAGTTCCTTCTCTTCTGGATCACCAAGGCTTGTCTAAGTCAATCAAACAAAGTCCATACCTTCCCTCAGGCAGCCTTTTCATATAGCTTTTAATGGACTCTGGTCACAGGGCAAACCTCTTCCCTCTGAGCCTATAGGCTCTCCACTGTTTCTCATTCTAGGATCTTATACCATCCGTTGTTGGACTTCCCCAAACCTGCTCACACATCTGCTAACAGTATCTTTAATAAGTTTTCCTCAATTACACCATTTAGGTATGGCATCTCTTGCCTTCTAGGACACTGACTAGATCTGCAGGTTATTTACCTTGCTTTCTTCCTGCCCTGCCCTTCCTCCCACAAACAGAATTTAGACCCCCAGATTTTGAAAGTTATGAAACCTAGAAGATGTGGAAAGAAACCTCTCTGCTTCTGGGCCTATTGATACGTATACCCTTCTTAAAGATTTAAGGAACGTATCTGAATGTCAATCATGACAATAAAGAAAAGAGCTTATAATGATAGTTAATATCAAAAAAATGGTAGTTCACATAATCTGATCCTTTGCTATGCCCTAGGCAATTTCCATGAATTACACTAATTGATCTGTATAATGACCCAATGTTTATAGTCTCCATTTAAGCTTTTGGAAGTTTATTTATCATGTATTTTGACATGGATTTATTTAGGTTTATCCTGGTTGGGGTTGATTCAGTTTTTTTTTTTTAAAGATTTTATTTATTTGACAGAGAGAAACACAGTCAGAGAGGGAACACAAGCAGGGGGAGTGAGAGAGGGAGAAGCAGGCTTCCCGGCAAACAGGAGCCCGATGTGGGACTCGATCCTGGGCTTCCGGGATCATGACCTGAGCCGAAGGCAGTCGCTTAACCAACTGAGCCACCCAGGCGCCCCTATTTTCTTTCTCTCTGTGATTCAGGTTAGGTGATTTCTATTGGTCTATCTGCAGGTTCACTAACTATTTTCTGTCATTTCTACTCTATAATGAGTTCAACCAGCAAGTTTTCTCCCCCTGAGGGAGAGGGGAGTGTCAGGCCCAGGAGATTAAAGGACTACAGACCTAGACACATTTCATGGTATGGTCCCTCTTGCTGGTACCATCCATCTGCCCAGGTACCTCTAGGCAGTAAAAGGAAGTGTCTGGTCTGTAAGGAAAAAGTCTTCCCAAGCCATGCCACTTTAGTGGTACGGCACCTCTTGCAGATGCTTGCCACTCCAATATTTCTCAATGGTAGAGTATAATCGCAGGCCCAATCTCAGGAAGGAGAACACTTCACCTGGCTGTCTATTTTTAGCAGAACTGTCAATAAGTTAATCCTCATTGCTTTGCTTTGGCTTCTGGACTTGCCTGGTCTTGTTAGTGGGACTTCTGTTTAATCAGAGAATAAATAAGCCTACCTGGACTGCCTTCTGTCGCTAGGGTGGAACTCAGGAAATTCTGCCCTTGGGTCACCTTATTCTGTTGAGTGGTTGTATGTACTGTCCCTATGCTGTTTCTCTAGTCTTTAAGTCCCAAACCAATTCCTCTTCCTCTACCATTATTTAGAGTTATCTCCTTGCGTTATTTCCTGGATTTAAAGTGGTACTTATTGAATAGGATTGGGGAAAGACAAGTTGATGCTATCTTGTACATAGTGAGTAGCATCGAGGAAAGACAAGTTGATGCCATCTTGTCCACACTCTAAATCCTCATTGCTATTTCATAGATGAGGAGACAATATCATAGAAAGGCTAAGGTCGTACAGCTAGTGAATGGAAGAGGTGGGACTCAAATCCAGGTAGGTTTTTTCCAGAGTCCATTTTCTCACCTTCGGGATTTGGGGAAACTCATCAAATAAGCAAGGCATAGAGACTAAAATATCTCCTTTATTGTACAAGGAGGGAGTCAGCCCTGAATATAATTGCTTATCTTACAGTATAACCTAGGGGATGGTTTCATTTCCTTCCAAGAGTATGATTCATAGAAGAAAATAATTTGAAGCCAAAGAGTTAAGAAATAATGACTTTGGTTTAATTGAACTGTTTTTTTCCCTTCAACGTGCAGTCCGTATGAAAAAGAGGAAAGACTGGATTATTTTATAAATAAAATCCCAGTACATGAATAACTAATTTTTTAAAGATTTTATTTATTTATTTGACAGAGAGAAACACAGCTAGAGAGAGAACACAAGCAGGGGGGTGGGAGAGGGAGAAGCAGGCCTCCTGCCGAGCAGGGAGCCCAATGTGGGGCTCTAACCCGGAACTCCGGGATCAGAACCCGAGCCGAAGGCAGACGCTTAAGGACTGAGCCACCCAGGCGCCCCTGAATAATTAATTCTGAATGGATAAGCAAAGATATGCTTGCCATGTGAGAATCTGGGGAAAGGAAATTCTATTTTTTTTCCCACTTCTGAACTAGGAGGGCATTTTGCTTGAAGCCTTCCAGGTATCAGGGAAGACCACTTATTTCCAGGAATCTTTATTGGTAGTCATTAAAAGACTTCAGGAAGGATTATCAGATATTCCACATAACAACCTATCTATTTCCATACCCTTCCATAATTCCTTACATAAATCCATAATTCCTTACAAAACAAAGGAGACAATTTGTTTTATCTCAGCCCTATTCACGAACGTGCAATTCACTTTACATAACTATAAATTGCCAACAACTTTATAAATCATGTGATCAAGTTCACACTCACCCACATTTTTATCCATGTGTTTATGGGGTAGTTCCCCCTTATTAACTGGTTTTAAAGTTATTAGCTCTTCCAGCTCCTGCTCACAGTGCTAGTGTTTACTGGAGAAGGGCTCAAGGAGAAAAATAGGTCACTGAACTCAAAAAAGTTTCCAAACCTCAAAAAATCAGGTTATTTCAAAACTAGGCGTGCAACTTCACAAATAAACAGGTGCATGGCTTTCAAATTAAGAGTGATTATGCCACAATTTAAATCTGATTATAATATGCCTGTACTGGAAACTACAAATAAAAAGTGTCCCTATAACCCTTTTACCTTGTTGCTCACTCTATATGAATGGCCACTCTTTATGAAATCTATGTTTGATTTATACTTTTTTCCCTCTTTTTGTTTTTTGATGTTCTTACAATGTGGGGCCACAAAATTTCAACTTGGGTCTGTAATGATGTACAGCATATTCCAAATGTATTCATTTTCTTTATTTTCTGCTTCCCTCTACCCTACTCAACAACAACAACAAAACCTTCAGCAGGCAACAAAAGAATACTTGAAGCCCCCATGCATATTAACTCATGCAAATAGTTCCCCTTAAAGGCATTTTGATCTACAAACACTGGTTTTATAGTAAACATTGCTTCTACAAACTACAATCCACTTTAGGTACAAATAGAGCATCTAGTTGCAGTTATAATGAGACAATTGAAGACAACATAAATTGTCCAATCACAAGGAAAAGTTTAAGTAAATTATGGAATATTCATACAGTTGAATAGTATGCAGCCTTTAAAAAGAAAATAGTACTAAAAGGAACAAGCGAGAAATGGCTGATTTAAGAGATGGGGCATATTTTATAGAAACAGAGCCTTATATATACATTGTTATGCCAGAAAAGTAAGGAAGTGTTTTAAAGAAATGACAAAAGCGGGGCACCTGGGTGGCTCAGTTAGTTAAGCAACTGCCTTCGGCTCAGGTCATGATCCCGGAGACCCGGGATTGAGCCCCACATCAGGCTCCCTGCTCAGCGGGAAGCCTGCTTCTCCCTTTCTCACTCCCCCTGCTTGTGTTCCCTCTCTCACTGTGTTTCTTGCTGTCAAATAAATAAAATCTTAAAAAAAAAAAAGAAATGACAAAAGCATGTCAAAAGGAGCCAACTTGAAGGAGATACCAATGGTCAAATCTGGAACAAATGAAGGATAGGAAAAAAAAGGGAGAGTGATTAATCATAAAATATTGAAAAATAAGGGGCACCTGGGTGGCTCAGTCTATTGAGCATATGACCCTTAACTTTGGCTCAGGTCATGATCTCAGGGTTATGAGATCAAGCCCTGCATCAGGCTCTATGGTCAGCAGGTAATCTGCTTGAGATTTTCTCCCCCTTCCCCCTGAGCCCCCCCATGCACTCTCTCTCTCATAAATAAATCTTTAAAAAAACCAAAATACTGAAAAGAAAGAATCCATGAATCTACACTGATAACAATGAGACAGATCAATAAATAAATCAGAGAGGAAGGGGGTCTCTTGCTTACCTAGAATTCTGAGTGCCAACTGGTAAATGTGAAGGGAGTGATGGAACTGGAAACTTATGATTTTACAATCATTATGATAAAGATCTGCCCAAGCAGGAATCATCAATGAATACTAAATCTAGGGAAAATATTTGAGGAGGGATATTTTCATGTTCTGAAAGTATCTTCCTATGTATTACTTATTATTTTCAAGGGG
This sequence comes from Spilogale gracilis, assembly GCA_004023965.1. Classification (NCBI taxonomy): domain Eukaryota; kingdom Metazoa; phylum Chordata; class Mammalia; order Carnivora; family Mephitidae; genus Spilogale; species Spilogale gracilis. Next base: position 23,841 of record PITA01016300.1, read on the forward strand.
AAAATACGAATTACACAGTGGAAAATCATATAACATCTTGACTAGATGACCACAAGTAATGTCACCAAGGAAAAGCAGATGGGCATTGCATGCCCCAGATGTGGCATCTTAAGTAGAATGTAGCATTGCTTAAGTACTATTCTGGCTAGGAATGCATAAACTGAATCTAATTATGAAAACATATCCAAAAAAAGAGAAACCCCTTATTAAAAAGAAGAGAAGGGGATTACAGTCTTTGAAATTCTCAATGTCATCAAAGACAAAAATAGCATGACAGCTAACTGCAATGCCTGACCCCAAACTGGCTCCTCGAGTGAAAGAAAAGCAAATGCTACAAGGGGTAGGTATTTTGGGGTCAATCAACGCAAACATGATATGGATGAGATATTAGGAAAAAATATTGTTTTGATGTTATATTTACTGCAGTTTTTCCGGAAAGTGTACTGTTATATAAGAGAATATACCTATTCTTAAGAAACATACAGGGAATTATTTCTAGGAGTAAAAGGCCGTGATGCAACTTATTCCAAAATATTACCAGGGGGAAAAATAGAAATAGAAAATAGAAAGAGTATACACAAATGATAGAGTAAGTGAAATAAGTTGTTAACAATCAGTGAATCTCTATTTGGCTAAAGAAAAAGAAGGAGTTAGAACTATATATTACCATGGAAAGATATTAACCATACATTGTTAGGGAAGAAATGCAGAATGTAATATATAACTAGTATCCCATTTTTTAAAGAAAAATATGTATATATGAGTTCATGTAGGCATAAAAGTATAGAAGGATATATACAAAACAATTAACAAAGTTTCTTTTTGAAGGGTAGGAATCCTGGAGACTTTCACTTTTTACTTTATACATTTCTGTACTGTTTGTACAATGAACACAAATTACTTTCATGAATAGTAAAAATATTTTCCACTTAAAAGAATTCAAATGGGTAAAAATCATCTGAATTCCAAGACAAAGAGTAACTCATTCACAATGAAGTTTGATTAGAAATATAAGAAGCTAAAATCAATTTAAAACACACAAACAATAGAAAAGTATAGCATTGATATTCAATCTATCAGTGATAACACTATAAATATCAAGTTGTAGCTGAATTTTCTTGCAGACCAAATCCAAAGTGAGTAATTTTTCTAGTCAGAGTAACTATATATATTTTTGATGTGTTAAGGACCTTTGTGAACAAAACCACAAAACTTCACTGAAAAACAGCCAAGACACAAAAGTAGACTTGAATGGAGACACATATTTCTCAATGGAAAGGCTCAAGAGTATAAACATGTGACCACTGCTTCCCTCTTGAAATACATTCTTCTTCTGCAATGTATGCTGCAACCTTCTCCTGTTTTTGTTTCTACCTTATTGCTTGATCCTTTTCAGTCTCCCTCTCTGGGTTCTCCTGCCCAGAACCTCTGAAGGAATTAGTCCTTAATCACCTTCTCTTCTTCCCAACTGAACTCACCCTCTCCTGTAATTTCAAATACTATTTATATGTTGATGACGCCAGCCCTGACATCTCCTCTGACTGCCAGAGTCATTTTTCCAACTACCTACTTGACATTGTCTCGCTGAATCAATCATACGCATATTAAACTTGAAAGGTACAAAATAGAGCTCTTGATTTCTAACTTCATCTTGGGATATTTACCCTCCAGATCTTCATAAGGCTGCTTCTCATCACTCAGGTCACTTAAACTAATTTTCAACTCCCCAGGCCACCTAAATCTAAAAGATCCCTCTCCATTTGCTGAAACAGATGTTCATATCATATTGCCTTATTAAAATGTTTTCATGGCATTCATTCTTATCTGAACTAAACCTATTTGTGTATCTATTTACTTATTACCTATCTTCGCACCACCACTACTAACTAAAATGTAAGCTCCCAAAGAGCAATGATCTTGTTTGACTTGTTGATTGACTTGTTCACTTACTCCCAGTGTGTATGACAGTGTCTGGCACACAGTAGGTTCCCAAACATTTAGAGAACGAATAAAGGGAAAATAATGTATAAATTTTAAATCATTTAAATCAAATCCCAGTAGCACTGGGGGAAAGGGTTCCTAACAAAGAGATTATTCAGTCCTTTGGAAAGAAGGAAGCATAATAAAATAGTGAAGACATTTTTGAGGGAAAAAAAAGAGAAAGGTATAAAATTGATGAATCACAGACCCGCACCCCTGAAAAAAACAATACATTATATGTTAATTTAAAAAGATAAAGAAATAAAAAACTTAACAAGCAAAGAGAGAGAGAGAGAGAGAGGAAATTTGCCATAGCAGGTATTTTTTTAGTGTTAAAAATTTAATAGTGACTAATTGAAACAGTGTTGTGCTGCTGAGGTATTAAAGTGGTAAATCCATAGAATACAATAGAAAGTCCAGGCCAGAGGCGAGGATACATAAATATTTAATGTTCCACAGAAACAGTATCTTGCATGAACCATTGCCGGTAGTGAAAGGTAGATTATTCAATGAATAATGTAGAGATAACTTGCTAAATCTCCCTTTTTCCTGTGTACTGCAACTGGGAGGTAATACCAGTGTCTTACATTTCATTCCAGAAATCACCTCTGTACTTTCAAAGATTTTATATTTATTGATTCCCTTCACCCCATACAAATGGTAGGACACCACACTGCTCTGCATCTTGCTTTTTTTCACCTAAAAATTTTCTTGGATATCTTTCCACATAAGTACATACTAAGCTGCCAAGTTCTTCTTAGTAACTGCATAGGGTCCCATTAAATAAATGTACCATAATTTAACTTCTCTGTGATGGTTGTTTCCAAAATTTTCCAAGTACAAACAAGGCTGCAATAATTATTCCATTCAAATGTGACTATATTTTTAGGATAAATACCTAGGAACTTCCAAATCGAATGGTTTGTCCTTTTTTATTTTTGATATGTTATTTTCAAAGTTCTCGCCATTGAAGATGTGTCAATGTGTTTTTTCCAGTTTTATTAGGATCTTCTTGACATATAACATTGTATAAGTTTAAAGTATGTAACATGATTTGATTTACGTATATCTGTGAAATGATTACCACAATAACTCTAACATCCATTATCTCACAGAGTTACATGTTTTTCTTGTGATGAGAAGTTTTACGATCTACTATCTTGCAACTTTCAAATATATACTACAGTATTATTAACTATAGTCACCATGCCATACATCACATCACCAGGACTTATTTATCTTTTAACTAGAAGTTTGTACCTTTTGACCATGCTCACCTATATCTCCAATATCTCAATCCCTATCTCTTGTAACCAACAATTTGTTCATTTTCTATGAGTTCATTTTTTTTGGATTCCACATATAAGCGAAATTATACAATATTTGTCTTTCTCTTATTTCACTGAGGGAGTACCACTTTAAACTCACACCAGCAATGCATGAGACTGCCTGATTCCTCTCACAGTTCTCAATAAAAAGTATTTATAAACTTTATGACCTGTACCACTCTGACAGGGGAAAAATGTTATCTCATAGTTCTCTCATAATTATTTAGTTTGCATTTCCTTTATACTGAGTTTTATATGCTTCCATATGTTTATAAGCCATCACTTTTATTTCCTTTTTAAAATATTTTTAATTTTTATTTTTTTAAATTGTGTTATCGTATGCCTCAAACCAAGTGCTCCATGCATAAACAATGAATCTTGGAACACTGAAAAAATAAAATAAACTATTAAAAAAGTAAATTGTGTTATGTTAGTCACCTGTGTATCATTAGTTTTTGATATAGTGTTCCATGATTCATTGTTTCTGTGTAATACCCAGTGCTCCATGCAATACATAACCTTCTTAATACCTATCACCATGCTCACCCATCCCCCCACCCTCTCCCCTCTAAAACTCTCCATTTGCTTCCAGGAGTCCATAGTCTCTCATAGTTCGTCTCCCCCTCTGATTTTCCCCCATTCATTTTTCCCTTTTCCTAATGTCCTCCATGCTATTCTTCATGATCCACAATTTTATTTCCTTTAGAGACAGGACTGGGGAACAACTGCTTAACAGGTATAGAGTTTCTGTTGGGGATGATGACAAAGTACTGGAAATTGTGAGTGTATCTAATACAAGTGAATTGTGTATTTAAAAATGGCTAATACAGCAAATTTTATGTTATGTATATTTTATCACAATTTTAAAAAGCAGATTGTAAATAACTATGTATAGCATGATCCCATTTTGTGCTATGACATGAGTATATATTTACTGAAATGTCCAGTTGATTACCATCATGTAAACGGAGTCTGGTTGTGGTTTTTTATGGGTGATGCTATTTTATTTTTTCTATCTACATTTCTCCCTATTTTTTCCTTTCATGAAAGTGCAATATTTGTGGATTTTTGGTTTTTTGTTTTTTGTTTTTATTTTTCTTAATAGCTACTTTTTAAAAAAGTTTTTATTTAAATTCCAGTTAGCTAATATACAGTGTAATATTAGTTTCAGGTGAGAATATAGCGATTCAACACTTCCATACAACACCTGGTACTCATCACTGCAAGTATACTCCTTAATCCCCATCTCATATTTAACCCATCCCCCACACCTTTCCCCTCTGGTAACCATCAGTTTTTCTCTATAGTTAAGAGTCGGCTTCATAACCTCTTTTTTTCCCTTTGTTGTTTGCTTTATTTCTTAAATTCCACGTGAGTGAAATCATATGATACTTGTTTTTCTCTGCTGACTTATTTTGTTTAGCATAATACTCTCTAGTTCTATCCACATTGTTGCAAATGGCAAAATTTCATTCTTTTCAATGGCTGAGTAATATTCCCTTATGTATATCACACACATATCTCCTTTATCCATTCATCAGTCAGTGGAAACTTGGGCTGTTTCCATAACTTGGCTATTGTAGATAATGTTGCTATAAACATTGGGGTGCATGTATCCCTTGGAATTAATATTTTTGTATTCTTTGGATAAATACCTAGTAGTGCAATTGCTGTATTATAGGGTAGTTCTATTTTTAAATTTTGAGGAACTTCCATACTGTTTTCCACAGTGGTTACACCAGTTTGCATTCCCACCAAAAGTGTAAGGGGGTTCCTCTCTCTCCACATCCTTGACAACCCCTGGTGTGTTATTGATTTTAACCATTTTGACAGGTGTGAGGTGGTATTCCATTGTTGTTTTGATTTGCATTTCCCTGATGATGAGTGACGTTAACCATCTTTTCATGTGTCTATTGGCCATCTGGATGTCATTTTTGGAAAAATGTCTACTCATGTCTTCTGACCAGAATGTGCAGTATTTGTATTAAGTATTTTTTAAAAAATCAAAACTGATAAGAAATACCTGATAGGTGAAAGTACAGAATTGGAAAGCAGAAATCTGTAGATGTTTGGAAGAAATAAAAACCAAATATATCTTAGTTAACTTATATTTTCCAAACAACAGAGAATTGTTCTGCACTAGTCTTTGGAAGTGGGTACCCCACTCTGTGTTTACAAGCTTTTTATTAACCTATATAAATCTTTCAAATTAAAGTCTTAAGGTTTTATTTCCTTTACTCTAAAATTTTCAGGGAAAGAAGTTTTTAGTGTAGATCTTTATTGTTGATGTTACCTCCATTTAACCTAAAGATTTCTGTATTTTGCTTTAAAACTGGTATCTCCAAAATCTTAAAATTATCTGACAGACATATATTTATGACCCTCTCAGTTTCTAAATTAGCAATTGCATTGATTTGAGAATGGTACTTATATCAATTCACTGCAAATTAATGTTTAGTAGAGGAGTAAATAATGTGTCCTTCATTAAGTCAGGCAGTCAATAATATTTACCAAAACCTAATACAGCAGTGAACAAAACAGACTTAATCTCTGGTTTCATGAATAAGTGAAACTTCTTGCAACTAGAAGAATGAGCAGGAATCTTAATAGATGGAAATGGAGGGAAACACTACTTTAAGAAGAATGGCTAACTTCTGCAAATTTTTAGAAACATGAAAAAAGCTTGAAAACTTCAGAACTAGTGTGAGTGAGGAAGAATATAGCTAGAGTGTAGGGAGGGAATAAGGAGGAAAATACCGAAGAAGAGACTGCAGCCAGATCATGCAGGGCCTTTTCGGCATAGTAATACTCTTTTTTTAAAATATATTTTTTAAAGATTTTATTTATTTATTTGACATAGAGAAACACAGCTAGAGAGGGAACACAAGCAAGGGGAGTGAGAGAGGGAGAAGCAGGCGTCCTGCCAACAGGGAGCCCAATGTGGGGCTGGATCCTGGGTCTCCGGGATCATGACCTGAGCCGAAGGCAGTCGCTTAACCAACTGAGCCACCCAGGCACCCCATCGGCATAGTAATACTCATAAGCTCAATAAGAAGCCATTGCAGGGGATGACACAATAAATCATACTTTTTTAAAAAGTCACTTTCCAAAACTTCCTTTGCTGTAGCTATAGCCACTAAGGTTTGTGAAAGCACTTGAAAGTTTAGTACAGATCATTTTCTCCATTTTACTTTGGAGGAAACCTAAATTTACAAAATGATAAGTGAACTCACTAAGATCATGTAGTTAAAGGGCGCAATTGGGACTGTAGTTCAGGTCTACTGATTCCAAATCTTATACCCTCTTTTACCCTACTTTGAAAAATAATCAGTCACTAGTATTTAATTAACCACATCATCTTTTCATTAGCTTTTAGAAATTTAATTTTAAAAAGATAGGACAAAACAACTCTTTGGGATCCACTTAATTTTTCAAATAGGAAAATAAAAGTCCCATGGGTTTGGAAAAAGTTCAGTGTTCCACTTAGGGGAAATTTAGCTAATAGTGAATTATTTGTACAAGATGAACTGCACTCAATATGGCTAATGCTGTTTTCCAGAAGTTTGATTATGAGACATGAAAAATATAATAAAATAAAATAGAAAAAGGTTAAGGCAGATGCACACCAAATAGGGTACAGTAGTTAATGTAAGTAAACACTGCAAAATGGAAAGCACTTACCAGTAACTCAAATGTAACCAATTATTAGAGAATATTTTCCATAGAAATGGTTTTAAGAGTAGCTATAGCTAAATAAAAAGATACATCTTCAAAAACATACCTAAACTATGGAGCATGATTTGGGTACATACAGATAAGTATTATTTATCAGCAAGGCTGTATCCATCTATAAGTGCACAATGAATGAAGTCTAGCCAATCCATTTATTTTGGTTATCCTCCAGACTGATGTGGAGATCCAAATGATTGAGTAAACCAGAGAAATCAGCATCAATCTTGAGGATGACCAGAACGAACAAAGTGGTTGTATCTAACTCAACAAGTCAATAAGTCAAGTGAACAAGTGCTTGTATACACTGGCTGTATGCCCAGAAATGTTCTAAATGCCGTGGGAGCTATAGCTAGAAAACATAGTCTGAAAAAAAAAGCCTGAGCCCTAAATGAACTTGTAATTTTGTTGGAGTCACAAGTTCTAAATATATATAAGTCCCAAAACAGTGTAGCCCAAGTAGAGTACACAGTATGGTACATATCATATGGCTCCAGAGACAGTGAACAAAATTAAGTTAAATGTAAAAGAAAGGTAAGATTTGAATTGTTAAAGACAAAGAGGAGAAAACTGTAGCACACTTTTGCTGACTGCCTTCAAAAAATCTTTATCTTCTTTCTCCTGGCAAGAGCACTGAATTCTTGTTTGGGAAACCATTCCATCCACAACTCTCAGTCAAGTGCTTTAGGCAGAGTTGACTCTAGCTCCAGGTGTGCATCATAATTGTCTTGAGTCAATCAGAATATTCTACCCTCCTGGCACTAGTAACTGCCTTAGGGACAGGCATGTAACCCAAGCCTAAATGAATTATTGCATTTTATTCCTCTGGGCCTAGTAATTAATTTAAAGTAGATACTGAAAAGATCATATCAGAGTAAACTTCTGTGTATTCTCTGGGAATGCAGGAACACAGAATTTCTCTTCTATTGGATAGTATCTTGTGAATATTCAAAGCTTCTAGCCATTTAAAACCAAATAACATGTGTGTAGTGGAGAGATGCTGCAGTTACCAAAGATCTATTATCTGGTCCCTGTACAGATACAGTACTTATCTGTATGAACAACATTGAAAGCAAAGGACAAGAGATTCAGAGTAAATCTGGATCTTTGGTAACATCACTAAGAGGTTATATTAATCCTTGCCTGAAGCCAGAATTATCTCTAGATTTTTCAGTTGTATTAGCTAGTAAATTCCCTTCATTTGGATGAGATCAGGTTTTGTCCAGCCATTCACCTGACTAGAGCAAAGGATACATATTGGTGAATAGTGGACAATTACAATCTCTAGATTTTTCAGTTATATGAGCTAGTAAATTCCCTTAATTTGGATGAGATCAGGTTTTATCCAGCCATTCGCCTGACTAGAGCAAAGGATTCATATTGATGAATAGTAGACAATTACACTGGACAATGAATAGAGCTCATATTCTACAGAAACTTGAGTTAAGAGGGATTGGATGTGGGACTTGACCCAAAGGATGGGCAATTAGGAATCATAACTTTTTCCTGAAAAAAGATAATGATGTGAATGAAATGGTGACTTGGGAATATTGATCAGACTGAGATGAAAAGAACTGATTGCAGGAAATAGAACAGAAGGCAAGGAAATCCTTTAGGAGGAATTGAGGACCTGGCCTATGGTAGTAATGAAGGAAATATGGAGAAAAGGATGGAGGAAAGGCAATAAAGTATATTGGATGATAATATGAGTTCTTGACACAGACTGCCTGAGTTAGAATTGGGAATCTGCTTATTGCTACTTATAACCTATATTACCTTATTTTGGATACCCATCATATCATTTCTATTCAATCATATATATCATTTCATTATGTTTGAAACTTTAATCTTAGGAAGACTGCATATCTTCTGGTAAATTACTTAGTCCTTTATGCTCCTCAATTTTCTCATCTGCAAAATAGGGATAAAAATAACACGCACATCTTGAGTTATCATTATGACTAAATCTAAAAATACATAGAAAATAATTAGAAGAATGTGTAGCACAAAGTAACTGTTAATAAATGTTAGCTATTATTCAAACACTTTTTCAAGGCATAATATATAGTACCTGGTGACTGACCAAAGGAAACAAAAAAAGGAAAGAGGACTAGATTAGGACACTTGTGCTATAGTTCCAGGTCTGCCATGTTACCTGTTGTGAATCTGAGTAACTTTCAACCTTCTTGGAGACTGATTAGTCATCTGTAAAAATATGTATTTGGATTAGGTGATCTCTAGGCTGTCTCCAGGTTTAACACTTTATTAGTCTATGAAATCTAAGTTGCAAAGATATGCAGTATTATATATACTATATATTACATGCTATATAGAATTTATGGATAGCAATAACACATTAGTATATATTTATATATAATTTATGTAACGTTTTGAATACATCAATTAATTTAAAAGCCAGTAGTCACTGCACATTTAAATATGAAGACAAGAAAATGCAGTCTTGGAAGTCAAATTTAGTGCCCCAGACAAGGAATTTCAGACCAAAATCTCTATGTTGGTGCTTTCTAAAAAGCATCAGTTCCATGCAGAGTTAAAAAAAAAAAAAGGTGGACACTAAAAAGTCTCTAAAACCCAGAACAACTCTCATTATACTCTACACAGGAGAGCTAGGCTCCTCTTAAACAAAATGTCACCAGGAATCTTGTATTAAAAAAGGAAGACCATGAGGCAAGCTATGAAATGCATAATATTCCGACAAATGTAGACCTCACTAGAGTAAAAGAAACTAAACAAAGGTGTGAACATGGATCAGGGCTATGACACTGGTATAAAGAAAGCTGAGGGCAACCTGAGATGCCAACCTTTTAAAAGTGCAATTGACATATATAAGAAGTGGTTAAAATTAAGCAAGAACATAATATACATACCTGTATTTTTACACATTTTCTAGAAGCTTTAAAAGGAAAATAACTAAATTGAAATGTGGGTCAGCATGTGAGGATATATAACTAGCCTTACAGCAATGTGGTAGAAGGAGGAAAACCAATCATTTACAATGCCAAGTTATACATAGACTGCAGAAATGCCCAGCTTGGGGTCATAAGTAAGTATGCTGTTGTGTGTATAAGGGCCAACACACATAGTATAGACAGAATATTTGAACAAGGAAAGAGCAATAAAAATTTTGTGAGTGCAAAAATATTTAAGAACGTAAAATGTGTTAACAAAGTTAGTAGAGTACGTCTAGTTTCCAAAAGACTTGATGAAAATAATACAGTTACTCTCCAAAAATATAAATTAGGCAATGTTATAATTTTGGAGATTTTTAGTTATCTACAAATAAATTCATAAAACATTTCATTGAGATGAAATACAGAATTGAGAACTGGATGTTATATACAACTAATGAATCATTGAACACTACATTAAAAAGTAATGATGTACTATACTACATGGTGGCTAACTGAACCTAATAAAGAGATTTACATAAAACAAATGACCACTTCATATAATGAGATTTCTGTGGATCTAAATAAAAGAATATGATTTTGAGAGAACAGAAATTGAAAGAAATTGAAGAAGACAAAAATAAGTAGAAGAACATCTGTGTTCATAGATTGGATGGGCTAATATTATTAAATATCGATGCTACCCAAAGCCATCGATAGGTTCAACACAATCCCTATTAAAATTCCAATGACACTTTTCTCAGAATAGAAAAAGCAATCCTAAAAATCACATGGAGCCACAAAAAAGTCTGAACTGCCAAAGAAATCTTGAGAAAAAACAAAAAGACATCACACATCCCGATTTCAAATTATATATAAAGCTATTGTAATTAAAACAGAATGGTACCGACATAAAAATAGACACACAGATCAACAGAACAAAACAGAGAATACAGAATATATGTAGAGGAAATAAATGAGACAATTTTTCATTAAATGTGTAACAGTAAAATTGTGTCAACATTAAGGGAAACATGTAAGTCATGTGCTGAAGACTAGTGTGCTTTCTCAGCTAAGTCTTCAATGACAACACAGAGGAGAACTGGCCCACCAAACTGAAAAATCTCTCATAACTGTTAGAAAGAAAACATACAGTGCTAATATGATAAAATTTTGGCATCCATTTTTTCCTGCAGCCTGGTATATCATGACTAAAAGAAGAAGCCTGGGGAAATAAGGTAAAGCCTTACAGAGAAAGTAATGTTTGAGCTGGTCCTTGGAAAATTAATGGGTTATCTTCATGTCAATGAAGGGAGTAGAGATTTCAGGTAGAAGGAATAGCATGTCCAAGTGCATATAGGCATGATGTGATGCGGGAATTGCCAGATGTGTATAGCTGCAACATGGCAGAAAGAGAGAGACACAGAAAGTGATAAGAAAAGAGGCTGAAGAGCAGATAAGGACTTAGGTTTTGTTTCTTGTTTTGTTTTTGTTTTGTATTTAATTATGTTATATTAGTCACCGTACGTTACATCATTAATTTTTGATGTAGTGTTCACATTGTTTGCATGTAACACCCAGTGCTCCATGAAATACATGCCCTCCTTAATACCCATCGCTAGGCTCACCCATCCCTCCACACCCTCCCTTCTAAAATCCTCAGTTTGTTTCCCAGAGTCCATAGACTGTCATGGTTCATCTCCCATTCTGATTACCCCTTCATTTTCCCCTTCCTTCTCCTAATGTCCCCCATGCTATTCCTTATGTTCCATAAATAAGTGAAGCCATATGATAACTGACTATCTCTGCTTGACTTATTTTACTTAGCATAATCTACTCCAGTCACATCCATGTTGATACAAAAGTTGGGCATTCATCCTTTCTGAAGGCTGAGTAATATTAGATAAGGACTAAGTTTAAAGGGTCTTTTACCTATGTAAGGAATTTAACTTTATCTTTAGAGTACTGAGGAAACAGTGAAAATTTTGAAGCTGGAAGGTACAACAATCAAGGTAGTAGCTGATATATATAACTAGAGGCACCAATGACGATTGATTAAGCTTTGGTTGCATACAGGATAGAACTCTTTGCAATTACTCTGTCTTCAATATCATAACTGAGATCAAAAATCTGTTAGAACTATACTCACTACTAAAAAGAAAATACATGCATATTCAAAAAGATCTGAAAAAGAAAGGTTTAGCATAGAGGCAGGAGAATTAGAACTCTAGCATAAGGTCTACTTAAAATGATACTCATTTTTTATTATTTAAATTCAATTAGCCAACATATAGTAATACATTATTAGTTTCTGGTGTAGTGTTCAATGATTCATTAGTTGCATATAACACCCAGTGCTCATCAGATCACATAATATTCTTATTAAGCATTAAAGATGATTATATTAATCTGAATAAGGTATTTTCCCCAAAATTCTTAATATTTTCTAAATTCCATAATTATTGAATATTAGACTTTTGGCTTTCAAGAATAGTAAAAGCCTCAGTTAACATTGTATATACAAAGAGGCTGGAAGGAAAAAGTATAAAGTTTATTTCATCTCTCCCATTATATAAGTTATATTATATAATAATAGTATCTGTTTCAGATTTAGAAATCCTAAGTTTGATATTTGGATCATTCACAATATTAAATTATCATTTTTAAATTTACTTCTTTTATGTCTAAAATAGCATTTAAATGAGTACAGTAGATTCCATTTCTGTTTAATATTACAGCTAGCTACAGATGTAAAAAAATTATTGGATTACCTATCTATAGAGAACAACTCTTTATTTGTAGCATAAACTGGCAGAAATTTTAAAAATAGTACATAACTACTTTTCTATAGTGTAGGGGCACAATAAAGGCTTTTATTAAGCTTTAGGGAACTCAGTATAAATATAGAAGTAGGGAAATGTCATAAATTCAGAAATTGTGAAGATGAACTAAGGATAACTCTTTCAACTTCAAATTATGGCCTTGTTTGACAAACCCATGAGAAATTAATTCTTTGCTTCAGAAATTCAGGGCTTTTCAAATTATTACATCACTAAAGAATATTAAGGCACCAAGATAACTATAAAATATAAGCCATTCCATATTTTTACAGTATCACAGACCAAAAAAGAAGATGGTTCCCCACTAATCACAAAGACATGGGAATTTCATTTTTTTAAGATGTGTTCATTTATTTGAGAGAGAGTAAAGGGTGGGGCAGAGGGAGAGGGAGAGAGAGAATCTCAAGCAGACACTCTGCTGAGCCCTGAGCCCAATATGAGGCTCAATCTCACAACCCTGGTATCATGACCTGAGCCAAAATCAAGTCAGACACTTAACCAACTGAGCCATCCAGGCACCTCAAGACAGGGGGATTTCTAAAGATGTGACAGATATCATTCAATAATCACAATGCACCTTCACATTTTTAAAGACTGGGTCCTTATAATCTGCAGAAATTGCCAAGATATTGTAATATGGCTTTCATTCAGACTTATCACAGGTATGAAGAAAGATAACACTAAAGATTTTGATAACCTAACCAAGTATGTGGTAAGAGAAGATGCATGTAAAGGCTTTCTCTTTAAAAATGAAGCAATGAGGGGCGCCTGGGTGGTTCAGTTGGTTAAGCAACTACCTTCGGCTCAGGCCATGATCCTAGAGACCCGGGATCGAGCCCCACATGAGGTTCCCTGCTCGGCAGGAAGCCTGCTTCTCCCTCTCTCACTCCCCCTGCTTGTGTTCCCTCTCTGGCTGTGTTTCTCTCTGTCAAATAAATAAAATCTTAAAAAAGAAATGAAGCAATGAATAATGCCTAAAGATTTCAGTTATTTTTTGTAATCTATTTTTTAGTAGAAAGGAAATAAAGTTGGTAGTAATGATTATGATAATTTCTCTCCTTTTAATTATTGATTATGTTGTTTCCAGTCCTTCCAGATCAACTGTATTATCTATCAATCATGACTACCCTAAAATAAAAATATATCTTCAAACCAAAAAAAATACTAGAATGTACACAAAATATAGAAAAACATAAAAGTGCTATCTTTTCTGTTTTCTCAAAAAGTTCTATTTTCAGCAACAAAACAGGTTATGTGCCCAGAATGATTCTCCATCTGAAAACAACAAAAATAATGGTCAAATATTTTTAGTGCCTTTTAGGGTCTGACAAAAGATGGGGAATTGTTTCGCTAAGTATTAAAAAATATGGCATCCATGTATAGAATTTTTGAATCATTTTATTGTACACCTGAAATTAATATAACACTGTATATTAACTATACTGGAATTAAAATTCTAAAACTTAAAAAATAGCTTCCCATAAAGTTAAGTAGAACATTGAAGATTTCATTTTGATAATACTCACCAAATTGGGTGGAATTAAGCATTACTCTTTACATATTTAAAGGACACAGGGAGCAGACGACAAGGCCCATGGCCTCCTCAGGTGTGGAATCAACCAAAAGATTGACCACATTCAAGGCCATATAACACAACTTAACAAATTTAAAAGAAGAGAGGCCACACAAAATATGCTCTCAAACTACAATGGAATTAAACCAGAAATCAATAACAAAAAGAGAGTTGAAAAAAACCAAATATAACATAGTTCTAAATGACATGTGATTCAAAGAAGTTTCATGAGAAATTAAAACATATTTTGACTGCAGCCATCAGAAAGGATGAACACCCAACTTTTGTATCAACATGGACGGGACTAGAAGAGATTATGCTGAGTAAAAAAAGTCAAGCAGAGAAAGTCAATTATCATATGGTTTTACTTGTGGAGCATAAAGAATAACACGGAGGACATTAGGAGAAGGAAAGGAAAAGTGAATTGGGGTAAATCAGAGAGGGAGATGAACTATGAGAGACTGGACTCTCAGAAAAAAACTGAAGGTTTTAGAGGGGAGGGGGGAGGGGGATGGGTGAGCCTGGTGGTGGGTATTAAGGAGGGCACCTATTGCATGGAGCACTGGGTGTGGTGCATAAACAATGAATCTTGGAACAGTGAAAAATAATGATAAAATAAATAAGAAAACATTTGACTGATGAATGGATAAAGAAGTTGTGGTATATATACAATGGAATAGCGTGCAGCCATAAAAAGGAATGAAGTCGTGCCATTTGCAATGACACAGATGGAACTAGAGTATATTACGCTAAACAAAATAAGTCAGTCAGAGAAAAATACAATATGATCTCACTCGTGTGTAATTTAAGAAACAAAGCAGAAGAATATAGGGGGGAAAGGAAAGACAGAGGCAAACCATAAAGCTGACTCTTAACTATAGAGAACAAACTGATGGTTGCTAGAGGGGAGTTGAGCAAGGGTCTGGCCTAAAGGGGTGACAGGTATTGGGGAGGGGACTTGTGAAGAGCACTGGGTGTTATATGTAAGTGATAAGTCACTGAACTCTAGTCCTGAAACTAATAGAATACTATCTCTTAACTAACTGGATTTTAAATAAAAACTGGAACCTATAAAAAATATTTTAAGCTAAATTAAAATTGAAATTATAAAATGTGTGGTATACAGCAAAAGCAGTAATTAGAGGGAAATTTATAACACTGAATATTAGAGAATAAGGACCTAAAATCAATAACTTAAGCTTCCGCTTTAGGAAATGATAAAAGTAAGGGTGCCTGGGTGGCTCAGTTGGTTAAGCACCTGCCTTCACCTCAGGTCATTATCTCAGATCTCAGGGTCCTGGCATTGTGCCACACATCAGGCTCTCTTCTCAGCAGGGAGCCTGCTTCTCCCTCCCACTCTGTCTACTGCTCTGCCTATTTACATGCTCTCTCACTCGCTCTCTCGCTCTCTCTCTCTGTCAAATAAAAATTTTTAAAACGGAAATGATAACAGTAAAACAAATTTTACAATAAAAGAGCAAATTAAATACAAAATAAGCAGAAGAAATAATAAAAAATAGAGCAAAAATCAATAAAATTGAAATCAGGAAATCAGTAGAGAAAATCAGAAAAGCTTAACTAGCCTGTATCTATTAAAAAATTAAATCAATAGTTGATAACATGCCAAAATAGAAAGCAACAGGCCTTTTACCAAGGCAAAATCTACCAAACATTTCAGGAGCTTATACTAAATCTCTATAAGCTTTTCTAGAAAGTAGAAGTTGAGGGGACACTTCCTAACTCATTCTGAGGCCAGAATTACCCTATTAATCAGAACCAGACAAAGATATTACAAGAAAAGGAAACAAAAGACCAGTGTCTCTCATGAACATAGAAGAAAAAAAAATCCTTAAGAAAATACTAGCAGATTGAATACAGCAATGTATAAAAAGAATCCCACATCATGACATTGTGGGATTGACTCCAGGTATGCAGGGTTGATCTGGCATTTGAAAGTCAGTTAATGTAATCCATCACAACAACAGGCTAAACAATAAAAATTTTATGGTCATATAAAAAGATAAAGAAAAAGCATTTAACATGTTCTCTGCTCCTTCCCCTTTGACAGACGGCCAAGTGTTCTTGTGTAGTGCCAACCACATCCCAGAAACATGATGGTGAAGGTCAGAGTAAAGAGGTTTGTCTATATTGGGTGCCTGGTCATCAGGGCTGCTTTTAATTCTGGAAAAGTGGATACTGTCCCCATCAATGACCACTTCACTGATTTCAACTACATGGTCTACATGTTCCAGTATGATTCCATCCATGGCAAATTCAATGGTACAGACAAGGCTGAGAATGGGAAACTTGTCATCAATGAATAGCTATCTCCATCTCCCAAGAGTGAGATCCTGCCAGCATCATCACTCAGGTGGTATCAATGCTGAATATGTTGTGGAGTCTACTGGTGTCTTCAATACCATGGGGAAGACTGGGGCTCACTTGAAGGTGGGATGGTGGCAAGAGGGTCATCATCTCTGCTTCTTCTGTTGATGCCTGTATGTTTGTGATGGGCATGGACCATGAAAAGTATGACAATTCCCCAAGATTATCAGCAATGACTCCTGCACAACCAACTGCATGGCCCTTCTGGTTGCAGTCATCCATGACTTGCATCATAGAGAAATTCATGACCACAGTCTATCATTGCCACCTAAAATGTTGTGGATGGCCCCTCTGGAAAGCTATGGTGTGATGACCAAGGGGCTGCCCTACTTCTACTGGTGCTGCCAAGGCTGTGAACAAAGTTATTCCTGACCTGAACAGGAAGCTCACTCGCATGGCCTTACATGTTCCAAGCTTCATTGTTTATGCACCACACCCAGTGCTCATGGGAATGTTGAACCACCCTTGCATCCCAGGGATAAATTCCACCTGGTGGTGGTGGATAATCTTTTTAATGTTTTTTTTTTTTGATCCTATTAGCTAGGATCTTGTTGAGAATCTTGGCATCCATATTCATCAGGGATATTGGTCTGAAATTCTCCTTTTTGATGGGGTCTTTGCCTGGTTTGGGGATCAAAGTAGTGCTGGCTTCATAGACTCTGGAAGTTTTCCTTCTGTTTCTATCTTTTGAAACAGCTTCAGGAGAATAGGTATTATTTCTTCTTGAGTATTTGGTAGAATTACCCAGGGAATCCGTCAGCTCCTGGCCTTTTGTTTTGGGGGATTTTTTTGTTGTTGTTACTTAATTTTTTTTCAGTGTTCCAAGATTCATTGCCCAATCCCCACACCCAGTGCTCCATGCAATAGGTACCCTCAGTACCCACACCAGGCTCTCCCATCCCCCCTCCCTCTTCCCTCCAAGTCCCTCAGTTTGTTTCTGTGTCCAAAGTTTCTCTTGTTTTGTTTCTCTCCCTGAATTACCCTACTTCCCATTTACTTTCCTTCTCCTACTGTCCTCTATATTACCCTTTATGCACCACACATAAGTGAAATCATGTGATACTTGACTTTCTCTACTTGGCTTATGTCACTCAGTATAATCTCTTCCAATCCAGTCCATGTTGCTACAAAAGTTGGATATTCATCCTTTCTGATGGAGGCGTAGTATTCCATTGTATATATGTATCACATCTTCTTTATCCACTCGGCTGTTGATGGGCACCTTGGCTCTTTGATCACTGCTTCAATATTGTTACTACATATTGTTCTATGCAGGTTGTCAGTTTCTTCCTGTCTCAGTCTTTTTTTTTTATTGTTACTAAATTTTTTTTCCAGTGTTCCAAGATTCATTCCCCATTCCCCACACCCAGTGCTCCACACTTTAGGTGTCCCCAGTACCCACCACCAGGCTCTCCCATCCCTCCACTCCCCTCCCTCCAAGTCCCTCAGTTTGTTTCTGTGTCCAAAGTCTCTGTTGTTTCGTTTCCCTCCCTAGATTACCCTAGTTCCCATTTACTTCTTAGAAGTTTATAGGTTTCCAGGAATGTATCCATATCTTCTAGGTTGTTTAACTTATTGGCATATACTTGTTGATAATAATTTCTGATGATTGTTTCTATTTCCTTGGTGTTAGTCATGATCTCTCTACTTTCAAACATCATAAAATCTATCTATGAAAAACCCACAACGAATATAATTCTCAATGGGGAAAGCTCACAGTCTTCCCATTGAGATCAGGAAAAGACAAGGATGCCCACTCTCACCACTTTTGTTCCAACATAGTGTTAGAAGCCCTAGCAACAGCAATCAGACAACAAAAAGAAATAAAAGGTATTCAAACTGGCAAATAAGTCAAACATTCTCTCTTCGCAGATGACATGATACTTTACATGGAAAACCCAAAAGACTTCACACCCAAACTACTAGAACTCATACAGCAATTCAGTAATGTGGCAGGATACAAAATCAATGCACAGAAATCAGTTGCTTTCTTATACATTAACAATGAAAATATAGAAAGGGAAATTAGAGAATCGATTCCATTTACTATAGCATCAGAAACATAAAATCTTTTAAAAACCTGCACACAAATGCTTGTAGATTTACTAATAATTGCCAAAATTGGAAACAACCAAGATGTCCTTCAGTAGGTGAATGAATAATCAAACTATAATGCATCTATACAATGGAATATTATTCAGAGATAAAAAGAAATGAAATATCATGACATGAAAAGACATGAAGGAAACTTGAATGCATATTGCTAACTGAAAGAAGCCAATCTGAACAGGCTATATACTGTGTGATTCCACGTATATGATATCCCGGAAAAGGCAAAACTATTGAGAGAGCAAAAAGATCAGTGGTTGCCAGAAATTTGGAAGGGATGGATGGATGAATAGTTGGAGCACAGGAGATTTTTAGGGCAATGAATTTTCTGTATGATACTATAATAATAGATACATGTTAACATACATTTAGCAAAACGTGCAGAATGTACAATACAAAAAGTGAACCTTAATGTAAACTATGGACTTTGACAATAATGTACCAATACTGGCTCACCATTTTTAATAAATGTACCACATGAATGCAAGATGTAAAAGTAAAGGAAATTGCAGGGAAGTGAGAAGCATATTGGAACTCTCTATACCTTTAGCTAAATTTTTTCTGTAAACCTACAACTTCTCAAAAAGGAAAAGGTCTATTAATTATAATTTTTAAAGAAAGAATGAAAAAGACTTCTGAACATTAGTTCCAGGATATACTGTTAAGTGGATGGAAAAAGTGAAGTATAAAAGTGTACTGTAAGTTACCTTTTGTGTAAATAAGAAGGATAAATATAGAAAGATATATATAAATGTTCATTTATGCAAAAGGAAACATAGGAAGTAAAAAGCAGAAATAATGAGATGTGTACCTATAGCAGGGTGGGGGTGCAGGGTAGAGAGGATGGGGATGGGAAAAGGGAATAGAGGATGAACCCATTTCACTGTGAAAAAAAGAGATTTTATTTATTTATTTGACAGAGAGAAACACAGCCAGAGAGGGAACACAAGCAGGGAGAGTGAGAGGGGGAGAAGCAGGCTTCTCGCAGAGCAGGAAGCCTGATGCCGGGCTTGATCCCAGGACTCAGGGATCATGACCTGAACCGAAGGCAGATGCCTAACGACTGAGCCACCCAGGAGCCCTGAGTAAATATATTTTGGATAATGGGAGCCAGATTTCTCACTACTGGAAAACAGAGTTCCAACTGTGTAAAGTAGGAAGGCTAGAATCAACTCTGTTGTGTTGGAGTAGAATTAGAGGTATCAGTGTGAACCTGTGGATTTTTACACATACATACTAGTATATATAACATATTTAATGTTATATAACATAAATTAAAATAATAAATTTGCATTTTATGTCTATAAATGAACATAGGAATACATATATATAGCTTGGCCTATATACATATAGGGGGCTTAAAAGCAATGACACTGCAGTAGCAATAAACACACATAGTATCTAGGACTCCTTGAAGAAATGTCTCATTCCAGAGCTAGAGCTGGGAAATTAAAAGATGAGTCTGGAGTACCTTTTATTTTTATTTATTTATTTATTTACTTACTTATTTATTAAAGATTTTATTTATTTATTTAAGAGAGAGAGATCACAAGCAGGCAAAGAGGCAGGCAGAGAGAGGAGGAAGAAGGCTCCCCGCTGAGCAGAGAGCCCAAGGGGCCTCAAGCCCAGGACCCTGAGATCATGACCTGTGCTGAAGGCAGAGGCTTTAACCCAGTGAGCCACCCAGGAGCCCTGGAGTACCTTTTAAAGTAAAGAAAGTGCTCAAATAACAATAAGCACATGCAAAGGATGTAAGTGTCTTATCAAAGGCATTTCACTGGCGAAATCTTGGACTATTTGAGTATCAAAATATATAATGATGGTAAGAAGTTATAACCTAGCAAATAAAATACATGAATGCATACTATTATAAGTAAATAAATACATAAAGAGCAAAATATCTTTTTACACTGGAATGCCAACTAACAAATGTAGAAGGAATTATGGGGTTAAAAAATCAAAGTCTGGAAACCAAACTGTCATAATAATAATTGACTCAAGCAAGAATTTCCAGTGGTGGGGTGCCTGGGTGGCTCTCTTGTTAAGCGACTGCCTTCGGCTCAGGTCATGATCCCAGAGTTCTGGGATAAAACCCTGCATCCGGCTCCCCGCTTGGCAGGAGGCCTGTTTCTCCCTCTCTCGCTCCCCCTGCTTGTGTTCTCTCTCTTGCTGTGTTTCTGTCAAATAAATAAATAAAGTCTTTAAAAAAGAAAAGAATTTCCAGTGGTTATGAAAACAAGTGGGTAAAAGTTTGAGGGGTGGGATATTTACACAATTTCAATGTATCTTCCCCTAAGATATTTGTTACATATAAATTGGAAACTTACAGTGGAGAAACTTGGTAGATTTTACTTTAACCACTAAATCAAAATTAGTATCAACAGAAAAGGACAAATCAACATTGTTAACTCTTCATATAAGGGTTCTGAGGACACAATATTAATTCTGTGGTACTCCTACCAAAACCTGTAGCCTGAATCTAGTCATGGAAAAACAAATAAACACAATTTGAGAGTTATTGTGCAAAAATAAATAACCTAAACTCTTCAAAAGTATCAAGGTCATTAAAGGCAAAGAAAGAATAAGGAACAATTCTAGATTAAAGGAGACGAAAGAGACATCACAAATAATTGTGAAATGTGATCCTGAATTAGAACCTGGATCAGAAAACAAAAATCTTTTTCTATAAATGACATTATCAATATAAATGGCAAAATGTGAATAGAGTCTGTAGATTAGATAATAGTAGTGAGCCAATGTTAATTTTTGGATTTTTATAATTGCTGCGTGGTTATGTAAAAGAAAGTACACACAAGTATTTAAGGATACTCATTATGTCTCCAGTGTACGCCCAAGAGCTCTAAATATATATTTTAAGAAGTTAGTAAAAGAACAGCAAAATAAACCCAAACAGGATAGAAATAAATGATAATGAATTTAAGCATAAGTTAATGAAATAGACAAAAGCAAACAATAGAGAATGAATGAAGACAAAAGATGATTCTTTGGAAAGACCAATAAAACTAATGAAATTACTGTCAAGATTAAACAAGAAAAATAAGAAAGAAGCCAGAAATAAACAATATTAGGAATGAAATGGGGTACCTAATTATAGATACTGCAGACAATAAAACAAATATAAAATATATAATACAATTATAGCAACAAATTGTGTCAATCCATATAAATCAAAGATTGATTAATCGATCTTGTCAAAATTGAACTGGAAAGAGATATAGAGATAGATATATATGTACCTTACCAAAATTGAACTGGAAAGAAATAGAAAAACTGAATAGTTTTATAACCCTTGGGTAAATGGATGATTATCCAAATATATGTCTGCAAGAGTGCCTGGGTGGCTCAGTTGGTGAAGCGACTGACTCTTGGTTTCAGTTCAGGTCGTGGTTGTTGCAGTGTCATGAGATTGAGCCCTGTGACTGTCTCTGCACTTAACACAGAGTCTGCTTTGGACACTCTCTCCCTTTCCCTCTGCCCCTCCCCTCTTCTCTCTCTCTCAAATAAATCTTTAAAAAAAGGAAAAAGAAAAATTAAAAATAGCAAATGAAATGTAGAAATGTATAAAAAATCGCATATCAGAGGAAAAAAGGTATTTATTCCAGGGGTAAAAATGTTTCTATTTTTACACGAAACACAGTAATACCCCCTTATCTGCAGTTTCACTTTCTGCACTTTCAGTTATCCATAGTCAACCGTGGTCCTGGAGCAGATTTTCCTCCTTCAAATGTACTGTCGGAAGGTCAATAGTAATCTAACACTATATCACAATGCCTACATCATTCACCTCACTTCACCTGATCACATAGCATTTTATCATCTCACATCATCACAAGAAGAAGTGTGAGTACAGTACAGGAAGATATTGTAAAAAAAAACAAATGATCCTCTCAATAGATGCAGAAAGGACTTGATAAAATTCAATATCCATTTATAAGAAAAATTCTTAGAAAACAAAGTAGAAGGAAGCTGCGAACCTCATAAAGGGTATCTGCAAAAATTATTTGGAAAAGAGTAGAGAAGTTCATAAAAAAATGAAGACATCCCCTTTAAGGTTTTTTTAAAATTTTTATTTATTTATTTATTTATTTATTTATTTATTTATTTATTTATTGTTACTAAAATTTTTTTTCCAGTGTTCCAAGATTCATTCCCCATTCCCCACACCCAGTGCTCCACGCTTTAGGTGTCCCCAGTACCCACCACCAGGCTCTCCCATCCCTCCACCCCCTTCCCTCCAAGTCCCTCAGTTTGTTTCTGTGTCCAAAGTCTCTGTTGTTTCATTTCCCTCCCTAGATTACCCTAGTTCCCATTTACTTTCCTTCTCCCACTGTCCTCCAGTTTACCCCTCATG
>PITA01016301.1:0-47063 GCA_004023965.1 Spilogale gracilis
AAAAAAAAATTTAGTAACAATAAAAAAAAAATAAAAAAATAAAAAAAAATACTTTCTTCCTTCCCCCTCTTTTTTCTTATTCCCAGGCTGAACAGCAGCAGCATCCGAAAGAAACCCAGAACACAGAAGCAAAACATGATCTCAAAACTTGAAGTTAAGAGACCAGAGTGCCCGACTCTACTAAGGCCCTCTTCTGTGTGAGAAGGAGGGTTAGTTGTGATGTCCCCTGGCCTACCTCTTTCCTCTGTTCCTGGGTGAGATTTAAATGAGATTACAGCTGTAAAAAACTCTCTGTCAATGGTAAAGCCACACATAGAATGTAAGACATAGAACAGACACTCAATCCAAGTTACAGTATTTCATTAATGATCATTTGACCACAAATTCATGAATCTTAGGAAGTCCTGGCAAGAGGCGCCTGGGTGGCTCAGTTGGTTGGGCCGCTGCCCTCAGCTCAGGTCGTGATCTCAATATCCTGGGATGGAGCCCTGCATCTGGCTCCCTGCTCAGTGGGGAGCTGCTTCTCCCTCTCCCTTTGCCCCTCCCCCTGCTTGTGTTTTCTCTCTGCCAGATAAATAAATAAAAACTTGAAAAAAAAAGTGTTGGCAGATGGTGGAAGCAAAGGACACAGCAAGATCAGGTTTTAAACCCCTTCTCTACCACCAGCCATGTAACCTAGCATCACAGTAGAGTAAGGGGTGGAAAGCGGAGGGCTGGTCTGTAAGGGGCACTCTGATAGACTACTTTGGGAAAATTCTCAGATCTCTTGGTAGCTCTTACGAAGCTGACAAAACGGGCTCCAGATCTGCTGAAGTGACTGGTGTCTGAGATTGGAAATATAAAAGCACCCCTTATTGTCATTGACAGCCTGCTCCCCCACTAAGAAAATGTTTCACGTATTTGGATACTATTTGAACGAGGATCAGAGGATGGCCTGCTTGTAGTGTCCACAAATCCGTGTTCAGTCCTGACTCTGGCCATACTTGTTACGACCCTGGTTTCCTGTTCTGTAAAATGAGGGACGGAATATTTATTGTGAAAAACTACTATAATATTTTGAGATGACATATAAAATGTTTGCGGTGACTAGAGATTTAATACAATGGAAGTGTTGCTGAGCTACTTAGCCGTGTTTCTGCTTTCTTTACCCTCACCCTGCCAGGGAATTTATAATATCCAAGAGGAAAAGGTCCCATTGACTCCTCCCAATATAGAAGAATACAATGGATCACATCTTTTAGAAGTTTTTTTTCCTAGAAAGCCAGAAAACTGAGGAAGAATAGTTATTTATAAGGAAAGAAAGGACATGTCTGGTAAGTAGTCAGATACCCTTGATCTTGAAGATAAAGAAGCCTCACTGACAGGAGAAAAATTATCTTAGAGAAGGTGAGAGAAATGGGCAAACATTTCTTGGTGCCCACGCTAAGCTAATGTGGAAAAGGCAGTGAGACACTGGGGTACAGATACACATTTGGGTCAAGATGCAGATGGCCAAGGTGAGGCCCTTTAACTGATTTCTGCTCCTCTGATCGGGGACTTGGCTTGACTTCAATTTGGCTCTGTAGACCTTGGAAGCCTGTTATAAAGTTTATACCTTGGAAGAGTGAGCCAAGAGCACAATGAACTCCAAGAAACGTTTGGTTGGTCATGGTTGTGGGATATATGCCTCCCATCCCCCAGCATAGCCTCCAACTCTATTATGCACCATCTGTTGTGGGTAACAGCCCCGTTCTCTCGTCCAGCTCGGTTTAGCTGATCTAACTTGCTGCAACTGCCTAGGTCTCAGGAAAATGAGATTAACATCTCCTCCATCTCCTTCAGAGATAATGAAAGCCTTTGGAAAATGTAAAGCAGCTTAATGACAGACTGCAAAGAACCAAGCAATCTTATCAAAAGGGATGAAGTTTCTTTAATTTAAAGACAACTTACTTCCCACAAGTGGTGTCATCTCTAGTTGTGTGAACCCGTTTCCTATTCACATGCAGAGCTCTGAGCCTAGAAAGGAATTAAAGATTTCTTTTGAAAGAAGTTGGTAGAGGGAGGGAGAGAAAGGGAAGAGGGCATAAAGAAAGTAGGTCTTCCCCGCATGCATGCCTAGGGCCAAAAGGATGGAGTTCAAAAGTTCAGCTGTGTTTAAAGTAAAAGATAATTAAGACTTAGAATATACCAAAAAAAAAAAAAAGTTTTACAACCTGAGAAAAATGAAAAAAGTAAAAAATACTATTTATTTACATTAAAAATAAAGTAGAATATATCTGATTACCTGCTCCAGGTTCTAGTAGACATTGAAATGCAAAGAGACAAAATACAATAGCAGCATTGAT
Organism: Spilogale gracilis; assembly: GCA_004023965.1. NCBI lineage: Eukaryota > Metazoa > Chordata > Mammalia > Carnivora > Mephitidae > Spilogale > Spilogale gracilis. The sequence continues at coordinate 2,325 of PITA01016301.1, forward strand.
CAGAGGAAAGCGTTGCAAAGGTGCAGTAATTTTTTATTTCTTTATTTTATATCTTAGTATGATTTGTTTTGTTACTAATCTCCAGGTCTATCTAAAAACAGTACTCACCAGACTAAACCTCACTATTTCTAGAAATTCAAATAGCCTCCTTGTTCTCAGGGCAAATAAATAAATAGAAATATTTTAAAAATTTAAAAATAGGCCACTCTTTTTAAAAGATGTACTGATATGACACTGAAAATTGTCGACTGTTTATTTTCTATTTTTTTCTACATATTTCACTGGATAAAAGAGTTCCCATTTTCTAAAAAGCTGAGAAGCTTCTGTTTTATTAGAGAAAAATATTGCTAAAAGGAAATGTAGAAGAAAACACTTATGCAAGGCAATGCCGTCTCTAAAACTGAAGGCAAGAATACTTCTTAATATGATTATAGCTTTATTTTTTAAAAGACTAAACAGAAATAAAAATGTTCATAGTGGTTATGTCTGGCAATGAAATAAAAGCTTTCTCAGTACTTTTGGAATTTTCATAGTGACTATGTAATAGTGTATAAAGAAAAAGCTGAAAAAATTCAAACTTTATCCTTTAGGGTCTTCTAGACTCTAGGAATAGAGATAATGGTATCCAATAAGTAGTTAATTAAGAAGACAAGCTAAGATTGAAAGTAAAATTTGTCAGAGATAAGATGAATAATAGAAGCTGCTGAGCTTTAGGGAAATGTAAATGTAAAAAGCAAATTTCCCCAAGCTTTTACATGCCAGAGGATACCCCAAGTGGCCACTGAGTCTGTAAGGGACATACAGAGCCGGACATGATTTCTAGTATGTCTTCTGTGCTAGCCCACTTATCCTTGGCAATTTGTCCCAGGGTTGTATGCGTTAAGAAGACACGGCAAAAGGATTAGAAATAGCATTTTCTAGTCACTATATTTAAAGTTAACAATATCTAGTCCTCAGAGGCTGACCTTTCCGAGAAGGTCAAATGTCTCCGCTGACAGCACCTGGAAACCACATTATCAAATCACATGATGCTAGTTTTCACTTTTTTTTCCTATTTTTTAAGATTTTATTTATTTGACAGAGTGAAACACAGCCAGAGAGGGAACACAAGCAGGGGGAATGAGAGAGGGAGAAGCAGGCTTCCCGCCGGGCAGGGAGCCCAATGTGGGGCTCGATCCCAGATGCTAGTTTTCAAAACGAGCTCAAATCATGTATTTCCCCACCCTCAGAGAACAATGGCTGCTGAGTCATTTTATGTTTGAGGCAAAAAAAGGAACAAATTATAACCAGCAAATCTCTGAAATTCACTTGTCTTCTTGTAAGAATGAGAGTAGGAAAATACCATTCTGAACTTCGGAGGCAGAGGCATTTTTCAAGAAGATGTAGAGTTGAGACGCATGTACAGCGGGTTGAAGAGCTGTGCTACACCTCAGAAAAGTCTCCCTGGTGCTCTTATTATTTTCTCATGTATGGGATGGGAAAGTGACACCAGAGAATATAGTTCCTTGAGATATAAAATTTAAAGAATCTAGGGGTACCCAAGTGGCTCAGTCGGTTAAGTGTCTGCCTTCAGCTCAGGTCCTGATCTCCGGGTCTCGAGATGGAGACCCACATCGGGCTCCCTGCTCTGCGGGAAGCCTGCTTGTCCCTCTCCGTCTCCCCCTTCCTCCTGCTCTCTCTCTTTGCTCATGCTCGCTCTATCTCAAATAAAATAAATAAATCTTAAAAATAAATAAATAAGTAAAATGTAAAGATTCTGTACTTTTATCATTTCAAATTCATTGCATTGAATTAGATTCAAAGGGGACTGATACGGTGGGAACACAGATCAGTTTGCCTCCGTAACCTAATTGATGGGTTGTTTAGTTAAACTGATTAGTCAAAATGATACATTATCATCTCATTAATGGCAAAAATACCTTCAGAGGTTAGTAAGACAAACTCTGACCATGAGTTTGCATTTGTTATGGATTAGCCAAACAGGAACTATTTCTGTTAAAATCGTAAGGCCATATTAGATAAAAGAGGTCTGCATGTGCCTTTCCCATCATAGCCCCAGTGCATACAGTGTGTGAGAATTCAGTTCTCCCCAAAATCTTTAGAATGTCCTCCCAAATATAAGGCAGGGATAAAATGGCACATCACTCATGATGTAGAACAATACCAAAAATACAAGGGGCTCTTCATAATGGTGTGAGACTCCTTAGAAAGAGCTAGAATATATACAACTATCTCCAGCAAGGAAAGACTATTAAAGGTGATTTAGGGACAGGCATTTCGGGGGGCGGGGGGCAGACAGCATAGCAAACTATGTTTTAGTGTCTGTATGTGCTAGCCTGGCTTCCTTTCTCCCCTCCTGCCCTACATGCCTTCTCCCCTCCTTCTCTCTGCCCCTGCCACTCTGGTCTCTTTGGTGCTTCCGAACACACCACACATATTTCCTCCTGATGGGTTCGCCATCACTCTTCCCTCTGTCTGCAATGCTTTCCTCCTAGATATCCATGTGACCTACTTTTCCCATCTCATTTTCTCAAATGACACTTTCTCAGTGAGGACTGTCTTACCTCTCCATTGAAGATGGAGACACATACTGCTGTCCTCTCTTACCCTGATTTCCATTTTCTTTTTTTTTCTATAACATTTGTAAGTTTTTTCCATACTAAACAATAGGCTTATTTATTAGCTTTCTTGTTTATAGCTGTATTCATCCCATAAAATGTAAACCCATGTGGGAAGGGAATTTCCTGGAGTTGGATATAAGATAATACCCACATGCCTGGCTTGTAGTAAATACTTATTCAATAAATGTATAAATAAATTAATGAATATGCAACTTCCATTTATAATCCATGAAGGATAGTTGGGTTATCTGGTTGACTGGGCCCAAATAAATGGACTGCTTAAAGAAATGCATTTATAGTACCTCCATTCTGACTAGATTGTACATCTAGTTGTAATGGGCCCATCACTCAGGAGCAACCTTGAAGCTGATGCATTTATTAACGCTTGCTTTTAAGAGACTTTTCATGAGACCTTTATTTTGGAATGTGGAGAGATTAAGGAATGGTGAAATTTCACCTAATAGATTGTCTGAAAACACTAGAAGCACTTCGTACTTTGTGAGAAAAGGGAAGGTACCAGCAGGTGGCGCTTCAGCCTTCTTCCCCCATTCCCAGCAACAAGAGCAGTTGTGTTATTCTGTAAAAGTTTTCCTTAAAAAAAGTCTACAACAACTTAATGCCCTTAAACCACTGAGGCAGGAACCAATCAGCACTGAGTTACTGACATCACTCACGAAGTCAGGCGCTGATGATGGAGCACAAACTTGTAATCCTGGGACACGCCTATAAGTAATGAAATAACCATGTATTTTTTGTTTTTGCTTAAAACTGAAGGGGCTGAAGGGGTCTATGGAAAAGGTCTTCTGATGGACTCTGCGAGAGAGGTTCATACTCAAGAATTTCAGGGAAGACAAAAACTTGTTATACGTTAAAATAAAAAGGAGACTTACAGAAGGGTAATAACTGGGGATTTCAACAGTATGCGGGACCACAGGCCTGGCTATTTGCAGCCCAGTAAGAAAAGCAATGAGAATTGATATAAACAAGAAACAATAAAAGCACCCACTTGCCACCAACATTAGACAAATAAACAAACTCCAGAAACCACAGGCTACTCTTAAATATCAACATGGTGTCCTCAGTGGGCAAAGGAAGGTTAAGTATTCTTTTTCCTCTCTCCAACTCAGTTTCTCACTGCTGTGTGCACCAAGAAGTACAAAGAAAATATTCATGAAATCCCAAGCATTAAAAGAGAAAGAGAGCTAAATAAATAACAGCAAAAGCAACAACATGTATAGCCCTAACTGATTTTGGTAACTTTTCATTTTTATTTCTTAAGACCCTCCCAATCATACCTAATTCAAAATGACCATCTTGGTTCAAATGCATTAGAGGAAAAGGCTAGGTTTGAGTCTGTGCCCTCTTTTTATTAAAAGAAGTTTTGTACTCACTTAAAATTTGTTGCAAATTTTCAGATTGGTCCCAGAAATGCCTTATTCCCAGGAGGCCTTTGAGCTGAGTACTGTGGGGAGCTGGGCCAGAAAACAAGAGACTCTTGGCCTCCCAGCCAGACCTGCCCCAGGGCTTATGAAAATCTGGAACAAACCAGGCCTCTGGCTTTAGATTAATGTGACGTGCTTCAAAAATGGTGAGAGTCGGGCCCCGTTAGAAGTAATCAAGTTTGTAGACTACTGCTGAAATAAACACAATTACTTAGCCCAGAGTCATTGCTGTCTTGGGAGGGAACACTAGATGTCACTGCTTCCATGAAATGCCATCCTGGGAGCTGGAAAGTAAAGAACACTCAATATCCTTCTGATTCTCCTTGTCAGAATTTGGACCCTATAAGGTTAGCATTTCACAGCCAGTAAAGCCCAAAGATTTTCCACCATTTTTTCCCCTAAAAACTCAAGCCATGTCAGTAATAAGTATTACTTTTATTGTGATCATAAGTGTTAGATTCTTTTTTTTATTTTTTTATTTTTTTTAAGATTTTATTCATTTGACAGAGAGAAACACAGCCAGAGAGGGAACACAAGCAGGAGGAATGAGAGAGGGAGAAGCAGGCTTCCCGCCGAGCAGGGAGCCCGATATGGGACTCGATCCCGGGTGTCCGGGATCATGACCTGAGCCGAAGGCAGTCGCTTAACCAACTGAGCCACCCAGGTGCCCCAATAAGTGTTAGATTCTTATCAGAGTCTGGGCAAATTACCAGGGAGGGGATAACTCAGGGGACCCCGAGGTGGCATACACAGGCATGGTCACACCAGCTGTGGGAATCCTGGAACACTCGCTTACTGGATCATCAAGACTCATCGTTCAAGGATGCGTGGGTGGCTCAGTGGGTTAAAGCCTCTGCCTTTGGCTCAGGTCATGATCTCAGGGTCCTGGGATTGAGGCCCACATCTGGCTCTCTGCTTGGCAGGAAGCCTGCTTCCTCCTCTCTCTCTGCCACCCCCCTCTGCCTACTTGTGATCTCTCTCTGTCAAATAAATAAATAAAATCTTAAAAAAAAGAAAAAGTCATTGTTCAAGCCCTCAAAAGCCCTCATCACATCACTGTCTCAGACATCCCCAGGCTCTAACAATCACAGGGGCTACAAAAATGTCTCTGCAAGGTTAAGGTGAATATTCTCCCTGACAGGCTGCTGCTGCTCTAGACAGTTGTTAAATACATATTTTTTAGAGTTAAATATTTTTTTATATCATCCCTGCGTAAGGTAAAATGGATGAAGAAGTAGAGGTCCTCTGGTTTTCATCGAAACCAGGCAGAAACATTTGTTCTTAAGTTGCCTCCAAGATCCTCAGCAATTTTTGAGATAACAAATTTGAAATAAAGTCAGGGACAGGAAAGAAATGTGGGTACTTTCCAGAAGAAGGCTAAGTGCACTTTCGCAGAAATAACCAAAAGATACAGGTGTGCGATAAAACTTTAGTTGTATAAATAATAGTATAAGTAAGAAAAATGGTATGAACAATGGAAGTAAAAGTTTCTCCCATTTCTGTGACTCCTGACTGTGTGTGCATACAGTAGGAATGATAGAGAGACCACCTCTCAGTTCAGTTCTGTCCTAGAACTCATTGATTTTGGTGGCTGACACATTTTAAAGTTTTTAAAATTAAGGGCACCTGGATGGCTCAGTGGGTTAAAGCCTCTGCCTTCAGCTCAGGTCATGATCTCAGGATCCTGGGATCCAGGCCTGCATCAGGCTCTCTGCTCAGCGGGGAGCCTGCTTCCTCCTCTCTCTCTGCCTGCCTCTCTGGCTACTTGTGATCTCTTTGTCAAATAAATAAATAAAACCTTAAAAAAAAAATTAAAAGATGTAGGGAACCAAATATTGTTAAGGACATTTATACAGGCATTTTATTTTGTTTATCTGAAAACAAAACGATTTATTTGAACTTGTCTGGACACACTTGGAATAATAGAGAGGTGGGTGCAGAGCAATGTAAATACAAATGCATATCAGAAAAAAGGAAAAGGACTAGTGATATTTCATGAGAGACATGTGTTTTCAAGTTCAATGTGGAGTTCAGAAAATAACCCACTTTATCAAATTAATTAATTCTTCTATGTGTTCCCAGGTTGTCGATCTCCAATCAGAGAATGATACGATATGAATAATGGATGAGTGCAGGTTCTACTGCCTTTGAGGTAATTATATTTTGACTAACAGAAATTCAGAGAATATTTCTTGTTCACAAAAGAACATTTGTGATAATCTGAGGAAATTATCACGAATTAATCTATTTAAAAATATTTAGTAGGCTCTCTGTATTTCTGGGCATAGTACTAGTAGGAATTCCTTATTCTTTATAAAAACATATTTTTAAAAAGAGCTTAGAACAAGGACAACCACATGGAAAAACTCATGCAAATTTCACGGCAAAGAATTTATATTCATTTGCTAGATAAATCTAATACAAAACTTACTGTTTCATAAAATATGAAATTATTAACTGCCAGGCTTATTTGCATATGCAAATGAGCCATCGTTGACCTACATGGCATTCTACTAATTTGACGTTCGACTAACAGACACCGAAATTCAAGAAAGCTCATGTAAAACATGGTCTTTTTCTTCAGTATCAGAACACTTGGCTTTTTGTTTTGCTTTATCTGGTGCTGCATAAGCTGAATTTAACAGCAGCTTTCCCTTCCTATACAGTCACAGGGCCCTTGGCCAGATACCCGTGAAGACTCTTCCCTGTCTACCCTGTTACTTGGGACAAGGAGTCAGGGCTGTGAGAAGTATAATAAAGGACCTTTAACATTTTTTTTGTCTATAAGATATGGAACTTCCTTTATAACACAAAAGTTAAAGATTTGTCTTTTGGAGACTGAACTTCCAAAAATATTTTTGGATTCCATAACATACAAAAGTAGGTGAATAGTAGAGAAAGGTTTTTCTAAACTGTTTTTATCTTTTTCACCACATGTGAAGGATAGAAAGACAAATCACTTTTTAGGGGTGAAGTCTGATCCAGATTATATAAGTAGGTTAGGCAAATAAATAAATTCTGGGTACAGAAATTTAAAGTTTGGGGAAATAAATTGGAAAAAGCCTGTAAAGAATTCCAACTGAGTTGGGGTTGTGCACTGATTTTTAATAAGTGAAAATAAAAAATTGTAGAAATACATCAATAATAATATTAGCAGGGAGCACATATTGGTCAGTTGTACATGAACTAACAATTAGTATTTGACACACATTATCTTATTAAAAATTCAAGCCATGTGAATTAATTACACTTACTATCTACATTTCACAGGGAAAAAAGAATTCAAGGCATAGAGAAGCTAATTAACATCTTCAATGTCATCTTCCCCATTCTTGACCACTGCAGTCTGATCTGACTCCAGAGATGGTTCTCTTAGCCATTACACTATATTTCTTTGCAAGGAGCCTAAAGGAGGTATTTTTGGGTGTATATAACCACAGTGCTGGAGAGCAAAGAATGATTTCCACCCCACAGTCTATAGCAATTTCACTCCCAAAGGGCCTCTCAAAATTTGATGTGTGTCACCGAAAACACATCAATAAAATAGACATTTCTTCCAGTGGAGAATTTTAATAAAATACTTTTGTTTGTAGGATAATTTACATTATGGAATAAAGTGGGGAAATTCTTCAAAAAAGAGTATTTTTGCATTCTCCAAGATTAGGTGAACATTTATTCCAAGTATGATATTCAGGCATTATAAAATGAACATCACCCATCTTTGAAAGAGCAAAGATAAGGCTATGTAACAGATTCTGAGAGCTACTGGCCAGTTCTTGGCTCTCCAGTGACTGATTTACACTTATACATAGTTATATACCCCATACTCTCAAAAACTGAAAGCATAAGAAATCACCTGCCCCATGGTCCTTGTTTAATAGATGGGGAAACCAAGATCAAAGAGGTTAAGGACTCACTTTACTGAGTTGAGTCCCCTCCACCCTCAAGGGTCTACCACAAGCTACTCCCCTTAGAGGAAAGCAGCCCCAGGAGATTCCCTCTGTACCCAGGCTTTGAGCCATGTGACCAACTATCAAGGTATAGAGGTAGGGTCTTCTATTCCCTTTCTTCCTCATGTGCTTTACCACAAATGCCCAAAGGAGAACTTGAATTTACACTCAAAGCCAAAAAAGTCTTAACATTTTTCACTCAGATCATATACACTTTATACTAATGGCTCATACGGGTGTTCTTGCTCTCTATCTGATTCAGAACCCGAATCTTCTTATTTCCAATCTAATGATTTTAATTTCAAGAGGATAAAGCACAGTTTTATCCTAATGTTCTAGTTTCAAAATCAAAACATATTAAACTTAAAATTAAAATCACAACAGGTGCTTGGTATTATGCAAAGCTGTCTTTGCCAATCTGTAGGGGGGAAAAAAGACCATTTAATAAGTGGCCCTGGAACAATTTATTATCCAGACAGGAAACATAAAATCAGATGCCTGCCTCCTATAATAAAAACAAATAAGCAAGAATTTAAAAATTTTAGAAGTAAGCATAAAAGAATATTTTTATGCCCTGATTATTCAGGAAGGATTTCTTACAAGATAAGAAATGAAAAACATAAAGGAAAAAAACCGTTGAAGTTGACAACATCAAATTTAGAACTTATACTCATCAAAAAAACAAAAACAAGTGGAAAAACCATTTATAGACTGGGAATCGATCTTTGCCAAACTTGTAACTGACCAAGAGTTAGTATAAAGAATATATAAATGTCTGATACAGCCCCATAGAAAAAAGTGGAAGCACAATAGATACATGGCAAAAGATATAAAGGCAAGGTATAAAAGCAAAAGAGGGCCAGACAGACAAAAACATGAAAAAGTCCAGTATTTCCAAGTGTTGATAAGGATGTGGAAGAATGAGAACTCTTTAGACTGCTGCTGGGGATGTGGAAATGACACAGCTGTTTTGGAGAACAGTATGACAATATAGGCAAAAATCTGCACACTCTACCACTGAGGCATTCCATTCCAATGTCCACCTTAGGCAGAACTTCTCACCAGGCCACTGAGGCAAATGAGTCCCAGCTATGGCTGAGATATCAATCCACTTAGCTGTACACGCAGCTGAGGCCTCGTGGGGGTTGGCAGGGCTAGGGCCAGTGGCTGCAGCTGTGAATGGCCTGCAAAAATATTATTTTCCAGGGGCGCCTGGGTGGCTCAGTTGGTTAAGCACCTGCCTTCGGCTCAGGTCATAATCCCGGAGACCGGGGATCGAGCCCCGCATCGGGCTCCCTGCTGGGCGGGAAGCCTGCTTCTCCCTCTCTCACTCCCCCTGCTTGTGTTCCCTCTCTCGCTGTGTTTCTGTCAAATAAATAAGTAAAATCTTTAAGAAAATACTATTTTCCATATACGCCATAACTCAGAAAGGAACAGGAAAGCATTACCTGGTGCACACTCGCAGCAGGACCCATGCACCTGAGCGTCCACGGCATTACTGTAGGTCATTGCCACCCACCCCCCCAACACAAAAAGGAAAGGACCTCAATATTCACTAACTAAAATGAATCATACTGTACTCACACAATAGAATACTTTACTGCATGAACATGACTGAGCCATCCTTCTGTATAACATTATGGATGAATGACCACCATATGTTTAGCAGACAAAAGTGTGAGAAGCACACTCTAGTATTCCGTTCTTTATATAGAGCTGTAAATACAACTTACAGGAAAACATGTAAGAATACTCAGTACTATACACATATTCATGCATAAAGAAGATAGGAAACATTCATGGGACTAATTTGAGGATTAAGGTGATGGTTTCTGCCAGCGGAGAGGTGAAGGAATGCTATGCGAAGGGCATCAAGGGTGCTGGCCATAAAAATGAACCTAATCAATATTTTATTTTATTATTCCTTATATCTTTTATTTGTCTTTCAAGTTGCATGTCACTTTTGGGGGGGGGTCAGAGAGAGAGATGAAGCGAGAGAGGGGCAGAAGGAGAGGGAGAGAAAGGAGCCTGACATGGGGCTCAATCTCAAGACCCTGAGATCATGACCTGAACCAAACCCAAGAGACAGATGCTAAACTGACTGAGCCACCCAGGTGCCTCTCAAGTTGCAGGATACATTTTTTTTAAATATTTATTTATTTGACAGAGAGGGAATACAAGCAAGGGGAGTGACAGAGGGAGAAGCGGGCTTCTCACAGAGCAGGGAGCCCGATGCAGGACTCGATCAGGGACTCCAGGATCATGACCCGAGCCAAAGGCAGACACTCAACTGCTTAATGACTGAGCCACCCAGGCACCCTGCAGGATACATTTTTAAAAATAAAATCAATCAAGTTGTTTGTCTAATAAATGTTTATGTAAAGAATGAAGAATTATGCATCCCAAAGACTACAGTTTCTGAGATGATGCGAGTGTCTAAGTAGAAAGTCAAATAGACATCTACCCATCCATTCAAAGCCAAGAGTCCCCTGTCTACCAGTTTTTTTCTTTTTCTTTTTTTTTTTAAGATTTTATTTATTTATTTGACAGAGAGAGAGATCACAAGTAGGCAAAGAGGCAGGCAGAGAGAGAGAGGAGGAAGCAGGCTCCCCACTGAGCAAGGAACCTGATGCGGGCCTTGATCCCAGGACCCTGAGATCATGACCTGAGCTGAAAGCAGAGGCTTTAACCCACTGAGCCACCCAGATACCCTACCTACCAGTTTCCATTCTGTCTGCAACTTTGTTTTCTATCTTTCTTTCTCTCCTCTTCTGGTTCTCCTCTCCTGTCTCTCAGCTTCAAACCAATTTACTAGACCCTTCTCCAGCCTCTTTAAAACATGAACAACAATAAGAATAACTTATATGCATGGAGACCCCACTGTGAGCCAGGCCCCATCCTCAGTGCTTCAGATGCTATCTTGTCAAATCTTCATGCAAATTCTGCAAAGCAGTGACCACGATCATGCCTGTTTACAGGTGGGGAAAGAGAAACTTACGAAAGCAGAGAAATGTGTCCATGGACACGGAAGGAAAACAGAGGACCACCCCCCCCCATCCCAACCTACACAGTGAGCCTAAATGCCATACTGCTATCAAGTCTGTCACTCCACTTTCCATAACAGGCCTGCAAAATATCATAAATATTGTATATTTGCTTTAAAAACCCTACAATCGGGGCGCCTGGGTGGCTCAGTTGGTTAAGCACCTGCCTTCGGCTCAGGTCATGATCCTGGAGACCCGGGATCGAGTCCCACATCGGGCTCCCTGCTCGGCAGGAAGCCTGCTTCTCCCTCCTTCACTCCCCCTGCTTGTGTTCCCTCTCTCGCTGTGTTTCTCTCTATCAAATAAATAAAAACTTTAAAAAAAAAAAAAAAAAAAGCATGTAAATTCCTCAGTTAAGATGAGATAGGCAGGTTGAGGGGAAAACTTAGGTTACTTTGGAATTTTGGATCCATAATATTATATTAATGTTACATTTGAGGCGAACAGCTCTACAAGGGAGAATCCTTTATAATAATCCATTTTCAGACAAGGACACTGACGTTAGAAGAGGTGTCAGTATAACCCGGAGTTACAGAGCTGGCAAGCAGCACAACAAATACTCAAACCCAGGTCTTCTCCAGAATCCAAAAGCCCAGGTTCTTAAAGTACAGCGGCATTCCGATTATTGGCTCTAAAGAGTCACCCCCAATGCTGCCAACTGTCAAGCTCTATGGGGGAAAACGACATTTTATCAAAGAGGCTTCTCTAAGAAGTTCGTGTGTGTGTGTGTGTGTGTGTGTGTGTGTGTGTGTGTGTGTCTGTGTGCACACGTGCGTATCTCTCTCTATTCTAGATCTGCATGATCCCTCTGACATGCTTACACTGGCTTAAAATCGACTACACTCACCAACTTGAATCTATTTCGATACAGTATAAAAGCCTGAGCCCTGCTGGGTCAGAATGCTGTCATGCTCCAAATGGAATTACCGGAAACGTGGCCATAGTAAGATCAGTTCACTTTTGAACTGAGGCATAGAACAGTTTCTCCTGCCATAAATATACAGGGAATCTTTCTTCATCAAGTTTAGCAAAGCTTCTCTGAGAAATCAGCTTTAGGGGTGCCTGGATGGCTCAGTCGTTAAGCGCCTGCCTTCAGCTCAGGTCATGTTCCCGGAGTCCCAGGATCAAGCCCCGCATCGGGCTCCCAGCTGGGTGGGAAGCCTGCTTCTCCCTCTCTCACTCCCCTGCTTGTGTTCCCTCTCTAGCTGTGTTTCTCTCTGTCAAATAAATAAGTAAGTAAGTAAGTAAGTAAATAAATAAATAAATAAATAAATAAATAAATAAATAAATAAAATCTTTTTTAAAAAGTCAGCTTTAAAAGTCTGATGGTTTGAAGAAAGGCATTCTTTTCTTTCTTTCTCTCTCTCTCTCTCTCTTTTTTTTTTGCCTTTTCCATTGTTCTTATTTTTATTTTTAGAGAGACAGAAAACATGCATGTACAAGCTGAGGGGGCAGGTGAGAAGGGGAAGACGGAGAGGGAGAGACTCTTCAGCACGGAGCCTCACTGGGGCTCAGTCTCAACCCTGAGATTATGACCTGAGCTGAAAGCAAGAATCCGACACCTGGGCTACCCAGGTGCCCCTGCGTCTATCCATCTTAAAACCTAGATGTCCATAGTTCTCAACAGTCTGTCAATGGCAAAATACTGTCTTCTCGGTTACATATCCAAACTAATTTAATATTTTTATCTTCACAAAAAAATGCAGATTGAGAAAAAGGTTTTTTTACACTGTATTTGGTTTGCCCTGTTAAATGTGTTCAGAGTAACAGTCATCACAGAAATGCCTCAACACAACTAATAATTTTGGCAACACTAATTCCTAAGGTCAAAAAAGACTATATCACGTTGCCCTTAACACCAAGTTGTTGGCACTAATTATAATGATATAATGTTTGAAACATCATTTTGATATGCTCTATATATTTACATCAATAGTGAATATATATCAATTCTTCCCAACTGAATAAAACACATAAAAAGACTGCAATATTTTTACAAATTTGTAAATAGATCTGTCAGTACAATATAGATCAAAATTAGGTAACGACTTCTAAAGCCGCTCAATTAATGAAAAGCAAGATGGAAACATCTGGAAAAGCACACCCTCGGTTCATTTTCCTGCTATAAGAGTCAAAAATAGGTTGACATTGAGAGTTAAAAGAAGACCTTCCTTGAAAATTTAATAATAATTTTTAAGTTAAAGCAGAAAGTCCCTGGAGAAACACATCCATCTATCAAAGAAAATTTTTAGTGCTCCATGAAGTTGATCTTGCCATTAAACTGTTTGTTGCCTAAGGCACATGATGTTTAAAAAAAAAAAAAAAAAGCCACATTTTGTGTGTGTGATGAAAACTCATTTTTAAGGCAGATCTTCCTCAAAGCATTAATAAGGCATTCTATTTACATTATTTTTCACATGTACTCAAGCTCGTGACCCACAGCAGGGGAAAGCAACAGTTCTGCTGATAATGGGGAACGGCAGCTAATCTGGAAAAGATTAAGTTTGTTTTCCATTGACTAGATTTAGTTTCTATTTAAATATGAGCATTCTCCAGCTGAGATGCCGTGATATCCCACAACAGGAAGCCCCTCACGGGAGAAGCTCAATATCACCCCTTCATTATACAGACCTGCGTTTACCCATGCCTTAGGATTCTTTAGAATTCATCCTTGCTTGAGGGTTTTCCTTCTCTAAACAGGGTATCTTCTATTGCTTAGACCTTCTCTAAAATACTAATTTTAAGGGGTGCCTGGATGGCTCAGGTGGATAAGTGTCTGCCTTCTGCTCGGGTCGTGATCCTGGGGTCCTGAGATCAAGCCCCGCTTTGGGCTCCCTGCTCAGCAGGAGTCTGCTTCTCCCTCGCCCTCTGCCTCACTCTCTTAAATAAAATAAATACAATCTTAAAAAATGAAAAGGACTGGTCAGCACATGGACCTTAATATTTGTGGGTCTTAGTATTCGTGTTCAGCCACCACTGATGCACCTCATATTTGTATCTTCTTAAAAATTCAGGGTTTTAAAAAGAACCTTGAGAGTAAAGCACAAAAAAAGCAGCACACTTACAATACACACATGTCAACTTGTACTATGTAGAATTCCACATCAAAACTCGACTGATCTTCTTTTTGTTCCTGGTGGTGCAATGATAAAGCTGTTTCAGAGGAGTTATTCTTAAGTAACAAACACAGTTCCTCTTCTATGGCACATATCATAATACGCCACATTTATTAGAATGCATATGTTAAATATATTTGAAAAGAAAGAACAATGAAGGATCAAACAATAAATGAATGTGTGCAAATGATTTTCTAAACTTGATAGTCCTAAAGGTGCTTACCTTTAGATTTAAGCACCCTATGGCTTACAGATATATTATAAGCTTTAATTTGTCGCAAATGATAACTACATGTATTGCAGTGCTCTAGGGTATAATGTTTATTAACTAAGGCACAGCAGTCTCTGTTCCATGGAGGATTTAAAAATTTGATGTGTCTGTATATTTGAAGACATCCTACTCTACCCACCCACAAGAAAAAGACACCGGCACCTTCATCCTGGCGTTTGCTTACCTGTCTTAGAATCTGCAAGGAGCGCCTCTGCTTCACCGAGCACTCCCTTTGGAGAGGGTCAGAACATGCTGGCGAGCTCCTGGGACAGTCTGGCTGGGCCTTCTAGAGTTGGGGGAAGTGCATGAAAACACCTGTGTCTTGTATCTACACTTCCTGAAACAAGTCCTTCCAAAGGGAGGAAGAAGGCTTCCTGGAGCCACAGTTGCCAACAGGGAAGAGGGAAGACGGCACAGCATGGGGGTGGGGGTGGGAGAATGGGGCTGCAGGGGGTCACGGTGTCTGTGGCTCCATGGGGCAGCTGCTGGGGGGATGCCCCCCACAGGAGCCCAAGAAAGAGGATGCTCCACTTGGGGAGGAAGTTAGGGGAGAGGGCAGATGGCAAGAATAGAAAGTAGAGACGGCCATCCGTTTCAGAGAATCCTCATGGAGGGAGGGGGCCTGGGGAAACTGTAAGCAGGCGTGGACTCTCCCTGGGACCCACCCACAGACAGCAACAGAGGGAACCAGAGCAGGACCTGAGCAAGAACGAAGACAGCTTCCCTTCTCTGACAGGTTGTACAGAATCTTTGCTGCTATGGGTTCTGATCTCAGGCACCAGATGAGTTAGATTTGATGAGGGGCAGATAAGAGTCATACAACCCCCAGCCCTGCAGCGCCCAAGTCCAAGTGGCCAGAGTAGAAGGAAGGACTGATGAACAGACCAAGTCCCACCCCATTGCAAGACTTAGGAGCCTGGTTTCGAGGTCACAGACATCAGATCTGAAACATGTCTGTAATTGGGATCTTAAACAGCACAGGATTTTTTTCTTTTAATATCTCAAAGTGAACCGTACGGTATAGAATATGCCTAATGTTATTTAGCCGGTGGAAATGTGAGAGCTGGCACTGCAGTTGCAGGGACTGGATAGAAACATAAAATAAACCAACCCATAGATTTTTGACTTTCCAACTAGCTAGCCTCAAGCACGTCCTCTCTGCATGCACAGAGCACAGCAGCTACCATTCATGAAGCTCTCCCCTCTGCCGAAGTTGGGCTTAGTACCTTATGAATCCATTTAATTCTCATAATAACTATATGAGGGAGGTATTGTTATCCCCATTATACAGATGAGAAAACAGAGGCTAGCAATGGGAAGTAGCCTTCTCAAAGGTACAGAGGTAGTATGTTTACAGTCAAAGGCTTGTGCCTCTAAGCAATGGATAGCCAACTGTCCTATTAATAAATGTGTCTTGAGGGGCGCTTGGGTGGCTCAGTTGTTGAGCCTCTGCCTTCAGCTCAGGTCATGATCCCGGAGTTCTGGGACTGAGCCCCACAACAGTTCCCTGCTCAGTGGGAAGCCTGCTTCTCTCTCTCCCACTCCCCCTGCTTGTGTTCCCTCTTTTGCTGTTTCTGTCAAATATATAAATAAAATCTTTTAAAAAATTAATGTATCTTAAAAGGCATGATAAGAAAATTTATATTCATGGATGTATATACCTGAAGCTGTGAACAAAACCAACAACAAAACACTTGGGGTCCACAGATTAATAATACTTAGGGAATTTAGAATACAGAATCCCAGGTATGAAAGCCAAATGTTTTTGTAAAGTATAAGGAATCAAACAAGAAGTGAAGCTTGTTACCACTACTAGCAATCCTATGGATACTTGTAAAATGAAATGAAACCTACTCTTGAAACTGACTTAACACAGAAACTGAAACATGAGTGGCCCCTGTGATCAGAAACAACATCTGTTGTTCAATCAACAAGTACCACTGAGTGTTTCCCGTGTTCCAGGCTCTTTTCTCTAGGCACTTCCCAGGCTCAGAATGCACAAGAGTCAACAAAACAGGTGTGAACCAACCCTAATGGAACTAAGGTAACTCTATCATGTCAGTGTTTCGTTATCTCACGATAATGAATCCAGAGGTTAATTCCAGAGGTTAATGATTTGCCTCAAGCCACACATCAAATGTCAGAGCAAAAATCACAATACAGGATTTCTGAATCCTGTTACAGATCTAACTCTGAGGAGATCTCTAATCTTATAAGAAAAAGGATTACATTCAAGAAAAAAAAGATTTCTACTTCTGTTGATATGAGTAAGTTTTGTTGTTGTTTTTTTTAAATCACATTACTGTTTCAAATAGCCTGGTTAGCAAAGGCACAGCACATGTCTATAAATAATTTCAGGTCCCTCTGCTCTACTTAGTAACTGATGGTAAGTGGTAATGCAACATTTCAGGCTATACTTTGTTGGTTAATGCGTAATTGATACACTTTATCATAAGGTCAGTTATGAGAAACCTGTATGACACTTAATACGAAAGTTTACATGCAGCAACCCCAGACACACCACAGCAACAGAGAGAGATTGATGAAAAAGGTTTGGTTTCTATAGCAACTATCGCCTGGACCATCTGTAAGCTGAACCGGCGATGGAAGCAAAATGAACACTTGAAAAGTCTGCAGTAGGTCCCTTTGTCTATTGCAACATAAAGTTAAAATTTAATATTTTTCTTCTATAAGGAGAGGCTCCCCTTGTATTTGCCATTTTGCAATTTGATTGCTTTTTTTGTTTGAATGAGCCTGTTCTAAGGGAGGCTTATACATCTAACATTTGCAAAAACAACTGTATTTTCCTACTGAAACTTACATGCATAAATGAGTAAGCACAAACACAATGGGTAATTGGCATAAGCTGAGAAACATGGACTGTGAACATTTTTATTGTATTTGAAAAGAGAGATTATATAAAATGCTCTTATAAAATGACAATTGTTTATTTAGTGTTTTGTATTCCAACAACCTGCTTTTCATAATAGTTGCCAATAGCAAAAAAAAAAAAAAAAAAAGCAGAGTAGGGATATTACAGCACAATCATTGTTCTTTCCTCATCACCATACATTTAACTATGCTGCTCACTCTCCAGACTCCGGTAGTCGATAATCATTCACACGTAACTTTTAAATCTCTGCCTTGATATATACACATACATATGTACACATGTGTTATGTATATGTAGTGTTGGTTGATTTATTTAAGCTTTCTCTCTCATTCAATCATCTTTTTCTTAAGGTACTAGTGGATGGAATATAGGAAATGAAATATATGGGATACAGGAAAATAACAAATCATTTTAAGGAAAGCTTTTCTTCATTAAGTCAAGGTGTGTCACCCAAAGGATACACACAGTAAAAAGAAAGCCATAAATTTCCAACAAGGAAAAATGGCTACTGTTTGGCAACATGGATGGACCTTGCGAACAGTGTTCTAAGTAAGAGAAGTTAGACAAAGACAAATATTGTATGATATACCAAATAGGGAATCTTTTTTTTTAAAGATTTTATTTATTTGACAGAGAGAGAGAGATCACAAATAGGCAGAGAGGTAGGCAGAGAGAGAGGAGGAAGCAGGCTCCCCACTGAGCAGAGAGCCCGATGCGGGCCTCGATCCCAGGACCCTGAGATCACGACCTGAGCCGAAGGCAGAGGCTTAACCCACTGAGCCACCCAGGCGCCCCCAATAGGGAATCTTAAAAAAGCAAATTTGAAAAACCAAACAATGGAATGATAGTTACCAAGGCCTGGGGGCTAGGGGACCTGACGAGATGCTGTTTAAGAGTGCATACTTGCAACTTGCAGACTTAATACATAGTGCCGTCATTCTAGAAAACAAAACTGAATTACACATACTAAACTTGCGAAGAGACTAGATCTTAACTTTTCCTAACGTTACAAGAAATGATAATTATGTGATGCAAAAGAGGTGTTATCTAGGGCTTTAATGGGCAATTACATTGTAATATAAATGCATCTAATCAATAGGCTGTACACTTCAAACTTACACAGTGCTCTGTGTCCATTCCATCTGTAGAAAGGAAAGACGGCTAATTAGCAGCCTTGGTGTAAGGCCCTTCTACGGTCAGGGCTTCACAATTCACACCATCCACACCACTCTCCCCGCCCTCCCACCACAGCCTGCTCACTGGGCAACTCTGGGATGCCGCTGGATTATGATTCCTCACTCCCTAGGGCCAGGCTGATTACTTCTGCTTCCGTGGGATGGAGTGGGATGCAGAAGGAACCACGTCTTCACTGAGGATTGGATCTGGATGCTATGGCAAGAGCACACACACTCATTCTCTTGAGTCTCCTTTGTACCCAACAGGAAACTACCTGTCCCAGAGTCCACAGTCTGGCGTTTTCAAAGGAGGAGTGACAGAAGCTGAAAACGAGGGGCAGGGCAATGTCCATGGATGGCTCAGTTAATGAGGACCCTGTGAACAGAGTTTTTTTGTTTTTTGTTTTTTGTTTTTGTGTGTGTGTGTGTGTGTGTGTGTGTGTGTGTGTGTGTGTGTTTTCCCAGAGTTTTCTAAACAATGACAATTTGGTCTAATTTAATAATAGAGACAATGAGGAACTGACCTAATTCCACGGTGTCTGCTGTACATGTTGAGAAAGCGAGCGCTGATGTAAAAACATCAGATTACAAGTGAATTATTCCTAAGACAGACAGAGCAAGGGCAAAGGGCTTGCTGTTCCTAGGTGCCACAACATTTGAGATGGAGGTTGCCACAAAGCATAACGCAGAATGGATAAACATCCCCAAATAGCACTGGAGAGGGATTCTGGAAATATGGAGCCTGTTACAACCTTCTAAATTCATTCTATTTGGCTGCTGTTCGTGGAGCGGGGACCATGCTAAATCCTTAATCTATATCATCTTGAATTCTCCTAAGACCTTCGAGATTGGGTATTGTCCTCACCGTACAGATGAGAGATGAAGGCTTCGAGGAGTTAAGAAACAATGTGAAGTAAATGGTGGAGCTGACTTTGGGACCCACATCTCTCAGATTCTAAAGAGACTCTTGATGTTATAAACTTTGGCGCCATCTTATTCTGTCCGAGCTGTCACAAGATACCAAAGGATGGATGGCTTATCAAGAACAGGAATTTATTTCCTATGGTCCTAAGGGCTGGGAAGTCCAAGCTCAGGGTGCCTGGATGGCCGGGAAAGGCTCCTAGACACATCTTTTCACTGTGTCCTCACAGGGAGAAAGGCGCAAGGGAACTCTGTGGGGTCCCCTTCATAAAAGCACGAATCCCATTCATGAAGGCTCCACCCTCATGCCCTAAGCACCTCCTAAAGGCCCCACTACTGATGTCATCACTTTTGGGGGTTAGACTTTCAGTAAGAAATTTAAGGGGATGCATTCAGGTCATATCCGATGCTTTATTTGAGAGCTAGGGAAACTGAGGCCCAGAGAAGAGAGTTATATGGGAAGAAACTAGAAGTCAGATCTATTACCTTGTGAACACTTGTCTTTCAAATCACGCAGGATGACCTTCCTCGCGGGTTCTGTTTGACATCACCCAAAGGAGTCACGAGGGTTACCCAGGCAGCATCATGAGGCTGCCTACAGTCACCTTTACTTGTCTTTCCGGGTAATCTTTCACTGATGTTTCACCCCCAAAAAAGTAAATTTTACCTTCTATTTCAGGAGTCTAAAGCATGGCTCTCCCTTCTCTAATCTATCTCATAGATAGGAAGCTGTCTATGAGCAGTACACTGGTAAAATTCTGGTTAAAGAGCCCTGCAATCAAACTCAGGATGTTAATCATTTTGGGGGGATCTGGGTGGCTTATATTGGGGACACTTAAGTGTCTGGCTCTTGATTTTTGTTCAGGTAATGATCTCAGGGTCATGAGACTGAGGCCCATTTTGGGCTCCATTCTAGACTTGGAGCCTGCTTGAGAGTCTCTCTCTGCCCCTCCCGGAGTTCATGCACATGCTCTCTCTAAATAATAATAATAATAATAATAATAATTATTATTATTATTATTATTATTATTATTATTTTCTATTTAGCTACATAATGAAAAATATTGCCATATAATTAAAGAAAATCTGACAGAACAGGTAAGACACAAGGGAGGGAAGCTGTCAATTCTACCTGTTACATTGTACTGGGCCTTCCACACATACGAGAGGTTTAAAAATTATATTGGACCCTTTTCTAAGGCAGAGGGTGAGAACTCTAACAGGGTTACTGTTTTGAAATTTGTAGTGAGTAAGCAACCACAGTGACCAGGGAAAGTACTCAATATATCTCTATTGAAAGAATGAATAAAATAGGAATGCATACATAAATTGCTCCAAGGAGTAAGCCATTAATAAGTAAACAAATAATAACTTTCCTAGAGGAACATCAAAAAAATGAGCACCCAAAAGACTTAGTTTGATCATAAGAGCAAATGAACACCTCCCTATAATCCTGCTGAAACCAAATTCTTACCCATTGTATAGAGTCGGTATGAAAGCCACAGAGGTGAATTTCTGTGCAAAAAATACATGTAGATACATGCAGCACAAAGACCTGCTGTCCAGGGAGGAAGGTGTTCTATGAGGCATGGAGGCGTTAGAAAATAATTTCTAATGGCAATTACTCATTTTCCTATCTCATAAATTGTCTCAATTGAAAAAACGGTGAAGAATAATTGCCACCCGACAATTATAAAGTTGTTGTAAAAACTAATGAATTTGATGAAGTTACGAGTTTCTCGGAAAGATCTGGTACAAGAATATCAAATGCTGTGGAAGCAGCACTTTGTCAAGCAAAAAGGATGAAAACATTCATTAAAAAAGATAAACCAACAAATAACCAAATAGAAAACATGCCTAACAGGTTTTAAAACAAAATATTATTTTAATTGTTTTAAATTTTATTAAAGTATCTATAATTGTGCCTATGCAAAAATTCTAGCAAATTTCTCCTTTCTTTTATCAGTGGAAAGGAGATGTATTCAAATCTTGGGCAAGTCACATGATATCTCAAAGATTATACCAAACTGGGTCAATTTTAAAAGTGAGTACAAGAGGAGCACCTGGGTGGCTCAGTTGGTTAAGCGACTGCCTTCGGCTCAGGTCATGATCCCAGAGACCCGGGATCAAGTCCCACATCAGGTTCCCTGCTCTGCAGGAAGCCTGCTTCTCCCTCTCTCACTCCCCCTGCTTGTGTTCCCTCTCTAGCTGTATTTCTCTCTGTCAAATAAATAAAATCTTAAAAAAAAAAAAAAAAGTGAGTACAAGATACAGACAACAGAAATCAAAATAATCTCAAGTTAACCATGTCCCCCACAACAAAGATGTTCAACACAGCAAAATTTTTAAAAATATTATTAACACCCAGTCTCTAAAAAGATGTTTAAAACATAGAGATTTGGGAATGGTAATGCTCCAAATATAAATGATCACTCCAAGCACCCTCTGATTTTATCATTTTGTCATTTATTTAATACTCTTAAATAATCTTGGAACTTTTTAGCACTTGTTAGGAGCAATCGTTTAAAAAGTTCACTGTTGAGAGGCGCCGGGGTGGCTCAGTGGTTAAGCATCTGCCTTCAGCTCAGGCCATGATCCCAGCATCCCGGGATTGAGCCCTGCATCGGGCTCCCTGCTCGGTGGGAGATCTGCTTCTCCCTCCCCCATTCCCCGTCTGTGTTCCCTCTCTCTTTGTGTCTCTCTCTGCCAAATAAATAAATAAAATCTTAAAAAAAAAAAAAAAAGTCTGGTGTTGAAAGATGTCTATGTGTTTTCGTTTTTTTTTAATATTTTATTTATTTATTTGAGACAGAGAGTGAGAGAGAGCATAAGAGGGGAGAAGGTCAGAGGGAGAAGCTGACTCCCTGTGGGGCGGGCAGCTTGACGTGGGACTCGATCCCGGGACTCTAGGATCATGGCCTGAGCCGAAGGCAGCCGTCCAACCAACTGCGCCACCCAGGCACCCTGTCTATGTGAGTTTTTAAAACTCAAACTAAATGACGCATTCTATGTAAAAAGCCACGATCAGGTTACTTCATTCTGTTTTAACCGCCTTTGTCACACATGAACACACATCACAGAGTTGTTTCATCAGCAAACCCTGATGCTCCCATCTGCAACTATACACAGAATCTAACCACTCTGCCCAACTCCACCACGAACATTCCAGACCCAGCCACATCATTCTTTGTCTCTACCTCCACAAACACCTTGTCTCTGGTCTTCCTCAACCTTATTCTCCACACAGAAGACAAAGTCATTTTCTTAAATGTGTACCAGGCCAGGCCACCATTCAGATCAAAGGCCTTCGAAGGATGCCTTAAAATTGAAGGCACTTAAAATAGACCTTCTGCAATGGCCGACAGACGGCATGTTATGCCAACTCTGGCTCCCTTGACCTTCCCGGCTCCCATCAGTCCTGTTCTGTCAGCACCCTCGGACCACCTCAGCCTTCTCTTGCTCTCACTTACGCCAAGCAGGCTTCCTCCTCAAAGCTTGTGCCCTCGGGGGGTTCTCTCTGTCCCAGATCAATTCTTGGCACTCCATCCAGGGCTTTGGTCAGAAGCCTTCCCTGTTCACTGTACCTTCAAAATATCCTCTTATCTTCCTTTATCTTTAGCAGCTGGCACAATCTGACATTTTACCACATATTAATTTGTTTGGGCATCTCTCTACCGGACACGTAAACTCACCGAGGGAAGGGATTTGGTTACTCATTGCTCTAAGTTCCAGAACCTTGTACAGCACCTGTATTTGTACTACTGACTTTTCTTTTCTTTCTTTTTCTTTTTCTTTTTTTTAAAGATTTTATTTATTTGACAGAGAGAAACACAGCCAGAGAGGGAACACAAGCAGGGGGAGTGAGAGAGGGAGAAGCAGGCTTCCCGCCGAACAGGGAGCCCGATGTGGGACTCGATCCCAGGTCTCCGGGATCATGACCTGAGCCGAAGGCAGTCGTTTAACCAACTGAGCCACCCAGGCGCCCCTGTACTACTAACTTTTCAAAATGCTGGCTAGAACCTTGCTATTTCCAGTGGTTCAGCTATACCTTCCCTTCCACTCTCCTCAGCTGGCACCCAGAAGCTATGTACTGAGCATCTACCCACTGCAAGAAAGTGACTTAGGTAGTAGGAGCATCATGAATGCACACAAATCTTTAATTTTACCTTGAGGAAGGCTAGAAAAAGATAAACTCAATTCAAGTGAAATATTATCTAACATTGCCAAGCAGCATTATGTTGAGCACCATGCTATTTTAATAAATGCTCTAATATTTAAAGTAGAGGCACCTTGATTCAAAGCAGAGCAATAATGAAATGCTTCAGAGAGAACCACCTGCTTCCCCCAGTTTTACTGAGAAATAACTGACACAGATCACAGGGTGGGTTTAGGGTACACACCATGATGGTTTGGTTTACACATACTGAGAATCAGTATCATGATAGGTTCAGCTACTGTGCATCTTCTCATATGCAGTAAAAAGAAAAGAAAAAGAAAAAGTGTCTTCCTTGTAATGAGAACTCTTAGGACTTACTCTCTTAACAACTTCCCTATATATCAAGCAGCGGGGTTGCCTATAATCATCACAATGCACATTTATATATCTTACAACAGGAAGTTTGTGCACTCTTACCGCCTTCATCCGACGCCCCCCTCCCCACATCCTCCACTTCTGGTCACCACAAATATAACCTCTTCTTCTACGAGTTTGTTGGTTTGTTTAGATTCCATATATGAGTGAGATCATAGGGTATTTGTCTTTCTCTGACTTTCTTCACTTGGCCTTATGCCTTCAATGTCCACTCATGTTGTCAAATACGGTAGGATTGTTTTGTTGTTTGTGGCTGAACAATGTTCTATTTTATATATTCACGGATGGACACTTAGGCTGTCTTTGCTATGGCAAATAATGCTGCCATAAACATAGGGCTATGTGTATATTTTTGAGTTAGTGCTTTTGCTTCTTTGCGATACATTTCCGATGTAGAATTGCTTGGTCACATAGTAGCTCTATTTCTAACTTTTTAAAGATCCTCCATACCGTTTCCATAGTGGCTGCACCAATCTACAATTCTACCAGCAGAGCACAAGGGTCCCCTTGTCTCCACAACCCTGCCAACATTTGTTCTCTCTTGCCTTTTTGATGGTGGCCATTCCATCAGGTGTGAGGTGGTATCTCACTGTAGTTTTAATTTGCATTTCTCTAATGACCAGTGATGCTGAGCATCTTTTCATGCACCACTTGGCTTTTCATAGACCTTCTTTGGAGAAATGCCTATTTAGTTTTCTTACCCACTGTCTAATTGGGTTATTTGGTTTTTTTGCTCTCACGTTGTATGGGTTCTTTATATGTTTTGGATATTTACTCTATCATACATACAGTTTGCAAATACTTTTTCCCATTCTGTGGGTTTTCTTTATATTTTGCTGATGGTTTCTTTAGTTGTGCAGAAGCTTTTTTTTTTTTTTTAGTTATTTAGTTATTTGGGAGAGAAAGTGAGAAAGCACAAGCAGGGGGAGCTGCAGGAGAGACAGAAGCAAGGAGCCTGGTGTGGGACTTGCCCCCAGGACACGGTGATCATGACCAGAAGTCAGATGCTTAAACCAACGAGGTCACCTAGGCACCCCTGTGCAGAAGCGTTTAAGTTAAATGTCATCCCACTGTTCATTTTTTTATTTTGTTGCTTGTGCTTATAGATGTCAGACCCAAAAATTCAGGACTGAGGCTCATGTCAAAGAGCTTTGCTCCTATGTTTTCTTTAATGAGTTTCATGATCTCGGGTCCTATATTTAAGCCTTTAACCCACTTTGAGTTAATTTTTGTGAGCGGTATATAAGACTTGGGTCCAGTTTCATTCTTTTAAATGTGATATCTATTTTGATGCCTCTTTTTTTCATTTATAAGTTTGTTGCTTTGGATCCTTTTTCTTTTCTCCTTAGTTAGTTGAGCTGAGGGTTTGTCAGTTTTATCTTTTCTTTTTTAAATTTTATTTTATTTAATTAACATATACTGCATTATTAGTTTCAGACGTAAAGTTCAGTGATTCATCAGTTGCCTAAGATACCCAGTGATCATTCCATCATTGCCCAGCTTAATGCCTATCACCCAGTTTCTCAATCCATCCACTCACTCCCCACAGCAACGCTGTTTGTTTCCTATAGTTAAGAGTCTCTTACGGTTTGTCTCCCTCTCTGATTTCATCTTATTTTACTTTTCTCTCCCTTCCCCTATGATCCTTTATTTTGTTTCTTAAATTCCACATATGAGTGAAATCATGACAAGTGTCTTTCTCTGACTGATTAATTTCACTTAGCATAATACCCTCTACTTCCATCTATGTCAGTGCAAATGGTAAGAGTTTTCTTTTTGATGGCTGAGTAATATTCTACTGTGTGTGTGTGTGTGTGTGTGTGTGTGTGTGTGTGTGTGTGTATGTATACACATACACCACATCGTCTTTATCAGTTCATCTGTTGATGGACATCTGGGCTCTTTCCACTGTTTGGTTATTGTGGACATTGCTGCTATCACCACTGGGGTGCATGTGTCCTTTCGGGTCACTGTGTTTGTCTCCTTTGGGTAAATACCTAGTAAAGACAAATACCTGGTCATAGGGCAGCTCTATTTTTAACTTCTTGAGAAACCTTCATACTGTTTTCCAGAGTGGTTGGACCTGCTTGAATTCCCACCAACAGTGTAAGAGGGTGCCCCTAAGAGGGTACACATCCTCGCCAACAACTGTCGTCTCCTGACTTATTAATTTTAGCCATTCTGACTGGTGAATTTTACCTTTCAAAGAGACAATCTTGGTTCACTTAACCTTTTCTATTGTTTTTCTGCTCTCTTTCATTTATTTCTGCTCTAATCATTATCATTTCCTTTTCCTCGGTTAAATTTGTGTTCAATTTGTTCCCCTTTTCCTCTAGTTCCTTAAGGCAGAGTTAGGTTGTTTATTTAGGATCCTTCTTGTTTTCTAATGTAGATTTTTACTACTATCCCTCCCTCTTAGAATTACTTTTGCTGCATCCCACAAGTTCTGATATATTCTATTCTCATTTTCCAGGAAACTTTTAAATTCCTCTTTTAATTTCATCTTTGATCCACTGGTTATTCAGGACACTATCATTTAATTTTGATGTGTTTATGAATTTTCTAAGTTTTCCTCTTATTCTTGATTTCTAGTTTCAAACCATTGTGGTCAGAGAAGATACTTGGTATGATTTCAATTTTCTTCATTTTGCTAAGACTTGTTTTGCAGTCTGTCCTAGCATATGGTCTGTTCTAGAAATTGTCTCATGTGCAGTTGAGGAAATTATTTTCCGCTATTACTGGCTAGAATGTTCTGTAAATGTCTGCGAGGCCCATTTATCTGTAGTGTTGTTCAAGTCTGCTGTTCCCTTAATGATTCTCTGGGCTGGGTGATTTATCCATTGTTGTGAGTAGAGTAGTAAAGTCACCGACTACGGCTGTATTACCATTCACTTCCCATTTTAGCTCTGTTACTTTTTGCTTTAAATATTTAGGTGCCCTTAGGGGCGCCTGGGTGGCTCAGTCGTTAAGCGTCTGCCTTCAGCTCAGGTCGTGATCCCAGTCCTGGGATGGAGCCCCACACTGGGCTCCATGCTCATCAGAAAGCCTGCTTCTCCCTCTCCCACTCCCCCTGCTTCTGTTCCCTCTCTCACTGTGTCTCTCTCTGTCTTAGATAGCGGCTTGAATGTCAGAATATTTTTAATAGGCAACAAGGAGTCAGTCAACATTTTTTCATTAGTGTTCTATCATAAATATCACGTTTCAGAGAGATGAATCTAGTGGCTCTGTGTATGGAAGGAGGCACAGCCCAGAGGGAGAAATACCAGTTCGTTAGTTTTATAGAGCTAGCCATCACACTGATGGCTACTACCCCCAAGTCCAACTCCCCTTCCCAATAGCACCTTACATTTTAGTCACCTTTCCACCCACCCTCCATAAGAGGTCATATGCTTGAAGAAGCAGATCCAACTCTATTTTTATCTCAAAGTAATTCCTCCCTTCATTCTCTCTGCCTATTTCACAAATCCAGCTGTAGACTAATCAGAATGTGGCAATCCTCAGGCTACAAAAACTGGTTCAAGAACAGACATGTGACCCAAATCAAGGCAATGGAATACAAAGTGATATTTTCTAGAAATTTCCAGGACAAGTGCACTCCTAAGATACAGGTTGGCCAAATCTGGGGTCAAATCTGAGGATCTGAACTCCTGTAACCACCGCACTGCTAGCCAAAAGAGGACATGGCCAAGAGGATCACAAAGAAACACTGGAGTGCTTGGATTAAGTCCATATTGAGGCCTGCTTTGTCTCTGGACTTCCAGTTCTGTCAGCCAGTAAAATTCCTTATGGCTTAAGCCAGGTTGAGTTGTCTTTGCTGTTACGTGCGGGCAAAAACATTCTGATATACCTTAGGCATGAAATAATAATGAGTGTCTGGAGTAGGTTATTGGCAGAGGAAAAGAAGGAATGGGAAGGAAGAGATTTGCTCATTCAGTAAACATTTACTGAGTGCTCCCTATGTGCCAGGTCCCAATGCTGGGTGCTACAAGAACAAGAAGATGAATAGGACGCAGTTCCTCCCATCAAACAGCTCTGAAAATTGTTGGCTAATGTCATGATCATTATAACAAAGCAATGTCCACGTAGCTAAGAGGCATAATGGAATGTCCTACAGAGAATGAGAAGGGAGAAAGAAAGAGAGGAGGGGAGAAAGAGAAGCTTAAGAGAGCATCCTACATTTGGGAATAGCAAGAAAAACTTAGGATTGGATGGAATCCATAGAAACTATACTGGTAAAATCAGGAAAATAGAGAAACTGACCATGTAAGCTTTGTTGCCTAGAAGATAACTGTTTCAAAGCTTTCCGAAATTATTTTTAGAATCACGTGGGACACATACACGAAGGCATTTCATCCATCGTGTTGGCATTTAAAAAAAAAAAAAAGATAAGCTACCTCTCTTTTGGGGAGGAGTTCGTTTTAGACACCACTGAGATTAAATGGCACAATAATAATGCTTTAATAAGTGACTGGCATGTAAGGCACACTCAGAAACATGTTGTTATTGCTGCTTCTGTTTTAAATAACTTCACACCGTGGGTTTAAGTATGGCCATATTAAGAATAGCTTCCTTTTGATAGGGTTACTTTGAGGATGAAATGAGTTAATATATGTAAAATGTGCAAAACAAAGCCTGAAACACAGTAAGGGCCCAGGAAGAGTTAGCTTTAGGTAATGCCACTCGAGCTACTCTTCTACAGTAAGTGAGAGCAGCTAGAAATCAGAAATTTTTAAAAGGCCTTGGAGGGATCTGGATCGTAGCTTTTTAAGAGTGCAGATACATTTTGATTGACGGAACAGTGACTAAGATGCTTTTAGTCACTTAGTACCAAAGGATCGACTCTCACGATAAATTCAAGTTCAAAGACATCACCTGGCAATCAACAGCAGCTTCTACTCCTTTTTCCCCCTTCTCAACAGCAACTGGGGGAGAAACTGACTAGTATCAGAGCCCGTCCCCATAGTGCCGTGTGAGTCCCAAAGCCTGCCACCGAAGGCAGGAGTCACTTTGAGCAAGAGCTGTCTTTGCCACGCTAGGCACTAACAGTCCGAATAGAGAACATTCTTGGTGTGCCTGTTGGAGGCTTGCTGAGCATCCATCTGGCAATGAGCCAGCAGCTCATAATCCACACTCTCTTGAAGAGTGGAATGCATTTATGAGACACTTACCAGAGTCTGAGACACAATTGGTAACTGCAGAACAAAGTTAAGTCTAGCTGACCCACGGGGCACCAGCTCCAGGATGTGGTCTCTTGGTCCCAACTCACTAACCAGAACCTCCTTGACTACTGGAGTGAGTGGACCTATGTCTGGCCTTGGACTATGAGCATTTCCTCAATTGGAATGAGGTAGAGCACCGGGTGCTTCTGTGCAAAGCACTGACTCTCTTCTTCTCTGTTTACACTGGAACTTCTGTGGCATTTGAAGCCTCAAATATGCAGTTTTATATAAACTTACTAAACCGGCTAACAACTGTTTAATGACTGCCTAAAATAACTGAAGTGAAAAAGAGCAAACCCCATTTCATTTTGGAAAAGTATTCCAGGGATCTTGAACACTCCTTCGCAATACCTGGATATTTTAAGCAACATTTTGTCTTCATTCTACTTAGTCATATATTTTTAAAACAAACCACCTTCTGACCAGCTCAAAACCAGCAATCACGATCAGGTGAACACACATCATGCTGTCTACATGGTGTGCTCCTGCTTTATGTGACTGGGTCTGCTCAGAGCTTGATTATAGGTTTGTTCGCTTCATGAAACAGAACCATCAGCCTAGAAAGGTCTGCAAAAATGAGATCAAATATGGATATGGTCTCAGAGTCCAAATGATTTTGATTCTCCTGTTCTACCTGCCAGTCTCCTGAAGGAGACACTACACAGTCTAGCTCCCTCACACTTGCCCACGTCTTACTGTGGTCTCTTGTCTCAAAAGGAACAGTGCCATGTAAAGCGGAAATTGTAAGAGGAACCTGGCCAGCTCTAAGCCTTTCTTGGATGCCCTTAGGTCAATCACCAGAAGTGCAGGGGGTATCTGAGAATCACACATTTTCTGAACTCTTAGGTATTAGGATGTCCAAAATCTTCTAGGAGTCCCTTCTAGAAAAGAGGCTAAAAACAAAGACACAGAACTCTTGCACACCTAGTGAGGCCTATAAGCCTCTACAATGTTGAGTCTCTACCTCAGGTACGTTGGGGAGATTTTGGTCTCTCGCATCTGGCTTCCTACCTTCCAGGAGCCTGGACTAGCCCAAGGCACTTGAGTCACCTAATTTTCACTGTCGCTAACCAGACAGTCAGAACCAGAAAGGCCGGCTTGTGTACTGAGCAAAGTGAGGTAGATAGATAAACATCAAAGACGACTACGAAAATGAACCCCTCAACAGGTGAGGACTAAGAGGATAGGAAGTAAACCATGGCTGGGACATCAATATTGTCCTGAGGATCTCGGGTGGTCTGGGTAAAGCTTCTGGATTCAGAGACTCTCTCTATGCCCAAGTCTTCCCAGGCTGAGCTCAATTCCCAGCTTCCCCAAAATATCCATCCATTATCCTATATGATACTTCACACTGCCCCATCCTAGTGCCCCACAACCTTCCTTTCATGCATAGCACTTGCCACCTTCCAACATACTACGTAACTTATGTGTTGTGTATTGTTCATTTCGATCTGCCTCCATCAGAATGAAAGCCTGTGAAAGCAAACAAGGACTTTATCTGTTTCCGTTACTGATGTATCGCGGGCATCCAGAAGAATGTCTGGCACATAAAAGACACCTCATTGATATTTATCAAATAAATGAATGAATCTAAGGCTTCATCTGCCCAGAAAGCTTTGGCCTCCTTCTGAAAACCTTCCTCCATAGCTTGGCAGCTCATTCTGCAAAATGAGAGGACAGGAGTGTGTCCCTCCCTCCAAGGTAAAGTATCTATCAACCCTCCATGCTAGAGTAGGAAGATCATGCAGCTAGGTAAAGGGATTGAAGCCTTGAGTTCCAGAAAGACACCCCCTCTTTTGGGGTCCTTCTAGGAACCATTTCCTTGGGGATTTCTTTTCTTCCCATGATAGCTGGGAAAATAAGGCTGGTGTGTTTCCCTTCTACTTTGAAGGGTCTTTTTCCTCTGATGGAAACCAGAAATGGCCCATAGAATGAAGCCATTTTTGCTTCACATCCACTAGGATGGCTAAAATAAATATATAAATAACAAAACAAAATAAAAAATGACAAGTGTTGGTATGGATGGGGATAAAATGAAACACCTGTACACGCTGGTAGAAATGTATAACGGTCCATCAGCATAAAAAACAATTTGATAGTTCCTCAAAAGTTGCACAGAGAGTCACCATCTGACCCCAGAATTTTGTTCCTAGGTATATGCTCAAAAGAATTGAAAACAGGTACTTGAATAAGTACAGGTGCACGGATGTTCATAGCAACATGACTCAGGACAGTCAAAAGGTGGAAACAATAGTCTAAATGTCCATCAAAAGATGAATGGGTCAACAAACTGATACACTCACACAATGGAATATCACTCAACCATGAAAAGGAATGAAGTACCAATACACCCTACAGCATGAGGACCCTGGAAAACATGACGCCACAGGAAAGAAGGGGCACACAAAAAGTTATGCATTGTATCATTTCATTTATATGAAATACCCAGAATGGATACATCCATAGAGACAGAAGGCCAGAGAGAACCATCAGACTGGTGGTTGCCAGGGGAAGGAGAGGAGAGAGGGTGAAACTACTTAATAGGGAAGAGCTTTTACCTTGGGACGATGGAAAGGTGTTGGAACTGACCACAGACAGTTGTTGCACAACACTGTGAATGTGTTAAACGCCACTGAATTGTTTACCATAAATAGTTAATTCTATAGTATGTGAATTTCACCTCACTGACTTACTATTTTAAATAACAATTTTTAAAAAGAAGTCACTTAGGTCCACTAGATATAGACAAAGAATCCTTAAATGTTCAAGTTTCCAATCATAACCAACTAAGTAATGTAGTGTGCCTTTGGCCTTATCCTCGTAGTCTCTCTGTGTGCCCACCAGAGGTCAGAGGACGTGGTCTAGGGATGGGGAAAATGGCCAACCAGGATTCAGGTGTTCATCCTTGACCCTGGCCTCAAGGGCCTTTATTTCACTCGTACTTTTGGAGATCAAGAAAACTAGATTTGGAGGTACTTGATTTTCCCTGACCTTCCTTGATCACTGGAGCAGGCAGAGGATTATAAAAGAAGCAATTCAACAGTGCAACGGGTCTCAAGTTCATTTCTTTACCAGCTCTGTGTCATTGGACAATTTCAGTTAACTTCTAAGAACCTCTGTTTCTTCACTCATGAAAAAAAGATAAGAATTCTCATCCTACTTATCTACTGGGTTATTTCAACTGTCAAATGAGAAAAGGAATATAAGTACTTTGCAAATACTTGTCATCCTTCCTCCTCCTATTCTGCAAATCCATGTGTTTTTCATGTTCACTTCCACTAACTCACTTTGAGACATTATTATCATCATCATCTTACACCTGGTTTGCCCTAACCAGCTAAGGAAGGCGATGGCTACTTCCAGTTTGCCTTCTTCCCATGCATTCTCCACTCTGCTATCAAAAGATCCTTCAAAATCAAATCTCATGATTCCACCCCACTGCCGGACACCCTTCAAGAGTTCCCCACTGCCCTCAAAGCAATCTCCTACACATGGCTTCAAGATCTTTTTTGATACAACCCCATCTTATCTTTTCCCCTCTTCTTTCATTAACATTTCACTTTCAGTTTCTTGAACAGACACAATGCTGCCCAAAATCGTTTCCCCATTTTTCTACCTCCCTCAGATTCCCTCCATTCCCACTACTACCACTTCCTTAAAATGTATGCCCGGGTAAATGCTATCAAATTCTATCAAAAGGTTTCAATAAGACATTGCTTCTTCCAGGAAGCCTTCCATGATACCCACCAAGATTGGATTAAGTGCCCTTGCTACAGTGGTGAATCACTCAGATGGTTAGATCTCAAGAGGCAGAGAAGGAAAACACCACAGGTGGGTGTTGTGTCCTCTTTCATTGCAAGAATAGCTGGAGGGGAAATACTTGAGGGATAGGAGGCTGCTCCCAAGCCACCATATTCTTGGACCCTTGGTACTGGAGGAAACCTGCGTGAATAGGTCAGTATTAGCACATGAATCTTCCTGCTCCTGGGCCATGTGTACAAAGCCAGTGGGAATGTCCTTTTCTGAGTAGTATTTGTTGAGAGGCTATGACTCTAAAGAGTGCAGAGGCTACAAACATGAGTGAAACAGGCAGGGTCCTCCGGGAGCTCCAACAATGAAGGGGCTCAGATGGTAAGGAAGTCAAGCCAGAGCTTCTTGGCATGTGAGTTACCATATCCCCTCACTGGCCTGAGCTTTACGAGAGCCTTACACGAACACATGCACACACACATACACATATTCACAGGCACATATCAGCGCGTGTGCGCACGCATGCACGCACACACACACACACACACACACACACACACGCTTAAAGTTGTCTTCAGCAAGGGTTCCTGAACAGGGCTATGGCCAGCTTAGACAAGGGCTTTCTGCTTTCTGTAAATAAAGTTGACTGCCTCTAGGTGGGCTTGTTAGTAAAGGCAACCTTTCTCCTAAACTCCAGCCAGAGGAGACACAGGCCAAATTTCAAGTCCCATTTGCAGGACCTTCGCAGGCGCCTTATAGGAGACAACCGGCACGAAGGGCACAGCCATGTGCAGAAGACAAGCCTCACCGGGCGCGTCTGACCCATGGCCCTTTGTCATCTATAGCCAGTGACCCAAAATCCTATATGAAGAGAGACAACGTGTGCTGCTCAAGGTTTTCAACCCACAAAAGAAGGAAGAGTCAGTCTCCTCCCCCGAACTCCCAGAGGAAGAAGAGTTTTAAATTCCTGTTAAGAAACTACCACCCTCTACAGAATTACTAATGTTGGAGACAGGAGCTTCATGTGAAAGCTGCAAACTCCTTCTGTTTCTTTTTGTTTCATATTTACACATATTAGAGGTGCATTCTGCCCCTGCTTAACAAATGTCAATTCCTGGAGTTTAACCAGTGAGATGAAATTCGGTATCTCCATATCTAGGGTCAATGGTCTTTTCTCCATTTGCACAGGTCACAAGAGCACTTATCCAGAGAGGACTGATGCTGACTACAGTGAGCCCTGGAACATGTGGCCCTCATCACGTGCTGCCCCATTGATGAAAAGTGTCTCTACCAAGGTCAGAGCTGTTCTTGGGTTGGTCCCACCTGATGTCTTATCTAGGAGGAAAAGGCAGCATAAAAAGATATGCAACATCACTGATCATCAGGGAAATTTAAATCACAACTATAATGAGGTATCACCTCACACCCATCAGAACAGCTCAATTCAATGAGCCGTGGAGAAAGGGGAACCCAATGGCAGGGGTGGGACTGCAAACTGGTGCCGCCACTCTGGAAAACAGTATGGCAGTTCCTCAAAATGTTAAAAAAGAGCTATCCTGTGATCTAGCAGTTGCACTACTAGAATACAGAAATACTAATTCGAGGAGATATGTGCGCCCCAGTGTTCATAGCAGCAGGATCTACAATAGCCAAAGTATGGAAACAGCCCAAGTGTCCATCAACTGATGAATGGGTAAAGAAGATGTGGTGTGTGTATGTATGTATGTACACACACACACACACACACACACACACACACACACACACAATGGAAAACAATTCAACCACTAAAAAAAAGAATGAAATCTTGCCATTTGCAACAACATGGATGGAGCTAGAGGGCATTATGCTAAGTGAATGAGTCAGTCAGAGAAAGACAAATACAATGTGATTTCATCCCTATGAACATTTAAGAAACCAAACAAATGAGCAGAGGGGAAAAGAGAGAGAGAGAGAGAGAGAGAGAGAGAGAGAGAGAGAGAGAGAGGGGCAAACCAAGAAACAGACTCTGAACTATAGAAAACAGACTGCTGGCTACCAGAGGGGCGGGGGTTGGAGTGGAACAGGTAACGGGGATTAAGAAGCACAGCGGGCATTGCGTGGAAACCGTCACTCACTATACTGTATGTGTACATATTGTATATGGAACTAATATTACACTGTATGTTAACTAGGACATAAGTAAAAACTTTAAAAAGTAAACAAAAATAAAATCCAAGGTACAGAAACCAAAAACGAATAAAACATAAGATAGAAGCAGTCATTTCAGTTCAACCTGAGAGAAGTCTGACTGCTCATTTCAGCTCCAGAGCTCCCCGTGTGGTGGCTGGGGCTGCAGTCAGTCCCCGCGTTCGAGGCCAACTTCTCTCTCTGCATACATAGCCTGCTTCCTGCCCTAGTCTCACACCACTCCAATCCTGTAGACTCCTGCTGGCTACCGGCCTCAGAGTCTGCCTCCTAAAGAATGCAACCTAAGGCACTGCCATGACCCTGTTTCATCAACTCATCAACTTGTCTGGGAAGAGAACCCTACCTAGTACTATAAGGTCAAAGGCTCATGGCCCATGTGAATCATTAATTTCACATAAAGAATAGCCTTTTTCAAGGAACAGAACTGGAAACCGCATTCCCAGAAGGACAGCTCTCCTCTGAACATCTCCTCCTGCAGGGAGGTGCAATGTCTTCAGGCCCTGGGTCAGGACTACTGCCTCCAAAGCACAGAGGCAGTGAAGGCCACATGCAGTGCAGGGAAATATAGGAAAATAAATGTAATCTCTGACTTCTAAGAATTATGCATACATAAAAATGTAATTCCTAGGGGGAATAAATCAGAGAGAAGACCCAAAGAAAAGCAAAATATTTAAAAGATGATGGTATCAATAAAGAATATTTCTGTAAGGGTCTTCTTCTGACCTCACCTCCTAGTCCCAACTCCATCTTCATCGAAGAGGTTTCTTCCAGCTTTTTCCATTGTACTGACCTTAAGGTTGTACACACCTGGCACATTTGTATGGGGTGGGGGAAGAAAGGACATCCTCTTCTGTGGGTTTATGTGTTCAGCTACAATAGGTAAAGACAAGGTACAAGACTTTTCCTGGAGTTCTGTGATTACCTCGGATTTCAAGCATGCCTTTTTACCTCTCTGTGCCTTAGATTCCAAATATGTGAACACTGGACATGATATCCTAAAGCTCCTCTAGTTAGAAGGTCCTATATTCCTTAAATATTAGCAAAAATTGAATTTTGGAAATTGAGAAAATTTACATAATACCTAACTTGAATTTTGGGGGCAAATCATAGACTCTCCCAACACTCAGATAATCACTACTAAATTTATACGGAATATAAGTTTAGAAACTGTGTAGTTCAATTATTTGTTGTGTAGGATGGGAACACATCCTCACAAAGAATATATTTCCAGCTGAGTGGCATGTATACCAATCAGGGCATAGAAGTAAATACGAATTAAGCTCTGAATTTCCAAAACTTCCTTTCCCATTCTCTACTATCAAAATCTGAAATCAGCTGCCATCTGGTTTGCTAAGGGCTTGAGGTCAGCATCCGAGGGCTGAGGTTTAGCCAAATATGCCTACCAGTTTTCTATGAACAGTGTGAACTGAATTGTGCAAAAAATATGGTGTGGAAAAGACCAGGGTGTAGGGAAGCTAAAGTCAATAGATACTTTTCTTTGCTTGGTAGGTAGGCAAGAATTTAAAAGAATGATGAAGATGTGAAGAAAAGTGTGCTGGGCCAGAAAGACAAGTTGGCAATATGTAGCAAAAGCTTTAAAAATAGTCATATTCTCAATGCTGAATAATTCTAATTTCAGAAATCCACCTTCAAGCAATAATTTAACACCAGTGTTTAAAACTATGCTGTTTTTAATAATGGGGAAAAATGGAGACAACCCAAATGTTTTATAATAAAAAAATTGTTTCAACTACAATATTACTATAAAATCACATACAGCCACCAAAAATACTAATAGAAAATTCTGTTGAGTGAAATAGAAAAATGTTCGTATTATTCAACTTAATGAGGAAAATAAGCTACAGAATAATGCAAATAATACAAGATAATTTTGTATAAACACACACACACACATACACACACACACACACACAAAGCATGCATCCAAAAAAGTATGGATGGATATAGGAGTACAATATCTGGGAAGTTATTTGCTAGATATTCACCTTCTTTTTTTGCTATATTTATTTTGGAATCCTTGTTCAATTAATATGAATTATTTAGTAACTATTTTAATGACCTTTCATAAACATTAAGTTCACATTCAAAACAAGGCCCTCAAAGCTACAACTGAGATTATGAAATTAGCCATCAGAAAATATAATGGATAATATTAGAATATTTGAACATACTGAAAAATATTTGAAAATATCAAGATATTATCAAGATGTGAAAGCCCAACATTTTCAAGAAGCTACTTTGAAGAAATTTTCTTAATAGACAATCTTTTAAATTACCTCCCTTAACTCTTTCTGAGACTAACTGAATTCAAGTTTTAGAATACGAAACACACAGCAGAAATGACCCAAATCCTAACAGTGGCTATCTCCCTATATATTGTCTTTCTTTCTGAAGTATGTATATCTTAGTTCTATGATCATAAAAAACTCCTTGCATTTAAAATATCACTTTCATATCTTGTAAGGAGATGATTAGTG
This sequence comes from Spilogale gracilis, assembly GCA_004023965.1. NCBI lineage: Eukaryota > Metazoa > Chordata > Mammalia > Carnivora > Mephitidae > Spilogale > Spilogale gracilis. The sequence goes on from PITA01016301.1 coordinate 40,006, forward strand.
AGCAGATTAAATATTTGTCTCCTAATTTCCTGTATTTCCTCAATTTTCCAAACAAATCCTATCCTGCTTTCATAATTAAAAAAAAATAGAAATACATAAACAAAATGGTCCCAAGTTTCAAAGTCTGATCAAAATTTTGAAGCTTTGAAAAGAACTTAAGTGACCACTGGAACTTTGGGTGGTATGTTTGTGGCTGCTTTAAGTAACAGAAATACAAAACCCAGTATGCTTGTCACTGAACAGGATCTTCCGTGCACCTGCAGGGAAGGGTCATAACCCAAACATAATCGTCACACACCAAGACACCCACACCACCGTCACGCCAACGTTACCGACCACCACCACTGTCGTGAGCCCTTCACTTAACACTACTCCACATACACATCTTGACTTTCCTAAAAAGGCAGAAATATTTTAAAAGCCAGAGATTAGGCATTTTTGCATCCTTAGCAAAAGCATTGTTCAGTCTTTATAAAGTCATTGGGCTCTGGGCATGTCATGTCCAAACACTCTTAAAAGATGATGCACAACATTTAGTAACTGAATGTACTAGAGGAAAAGCTTTAAACAAAGATAATTCATTTTCGTAGATTAAAAAACATTCCCTGAGGGCTGTTTTGCCTCTAAGAATTATACTTACTGCGTAATACAACTGAACGTTTCCTCTAAAATATCACTTAATGATATTTAAAAAACAAGAAAAATACAAGAATGCTCAATATCTTGAGTTTAAAAGTTGTCTTCCTGAAAAAAATCTATTCTGTTTTCTTATTAGCACAATCATTTGAAAACACTGTCATGCGATCTATTTCTTCTAATTTTTGGCTATTTGAACAAATTATCGGAAATTTGACACAACAAATTATCGGAAATTTGACCATTCTAGTGTGCTAGGATCTTTGCAAAACTTGACTCACACTCTAAATTCCAAAAATGTTGGGGTGCTTGGGAACCCTAGTTAGTTAAGCATCTGCCTTCAGCACAGATTCTAATTCCAGGGTCCTGGGAGGCAGGCACCCCTGCTCAGCAGGGAGTCTGCTTCTCCCTCTTCCTCTGCCCCTACCCCCTGCTCAGGCTCTCAATCTCTCTTTTTTTTTTTTTTTAAAGATTTTATTTATTTGACAGAGAGAAACACAGCCAGAGAGGGAACACAAGCAGGGGGAGTGAGAGAGGGAAAAGCAGACTTCCTGCTGAGCAGGGAGCCCGATGTGGGACTCGATCCTGAGTCTCTGGGATCACGACCTGAGCCAAAGGCAGTCGCTTAACCAACTGAGCCACCCAGGCGCCCAGGCTCTCTTTCAAATAAGTGCTCTCTCTCAAAAGAAACTCTATCTTTCTCTCAAATAAATAAAATCTTTAAAACATAAATAAATTCCAAAAATGTCAAAGCAAGTCAACTGGATGGTCTTTTTCAGATAAACTTATTCTGGCTTAGTACCATTAACCAGGTATTTACAGTGGTAAGAATATCCATTTCTGAGAATGTGATGGCACCAACTGATGTAGAACTTCCTCTCACCATTTGCAACTGAGGTTTTCTTAGCTACTGGCCTTACCACGCTCTTCCCACAATTATCCCTGGCTCCTGGTACCCAAGCTCTCTGGCCTTCCTCCTGAGTCCTCATCACTTCTGTTCATCCCGCCTCTGTCGCTGGCTTTCAGATCAAGTGTCCCTCTTCAAGGAAGCCTTCCCTGACCACCCAGATGAGCCTGGTTCCCTCCTGTCCCTTCTCATGGCCCGTAGCCTCCTGTGCCCCCTTCCCAGTATTTCTTACACTGCCAGTCCTTGTCACTGAGGACTTATTGTCAATTGATCAGTCCTGTTCCCATTCAAGGCAGGGAGTTCCTTGGAAGCAGGGACTGGGTATTTACTGACCATTAAATCCCTGGGACGTAGCATGGTGACAGTGGTAGAAAGTTACTCCATTAATTTTTTTGTGATTTTGACTGAATAAACTTCATTCCAAAGAGAATTTCCATGTTGCAAACACACGTGTAGTCAAAAACCTACATTTGTGTCTCTGCTTAAATGTCAACTCAAAGAAGTCTTTCTGGAACGCGTCCCATCCGCCATTCTGTATCACCTGACCACAGCTCATGCTTTTTCAAACCACTTATCATCCCCCTCCCCGCTGCAGACATGTTTCTCTGTTTACTGTCTGTCTACACTGCCATCGTGAGAGCTCCAGGAGAGCATGGCCTTGTTGGCTTTGTTCTTTGCTGTGTCCCAAGGACTAAGAGCAGTTTCTGGCACATGGTAGGCACTGAATAAATATTTGTTGGATGAATGAATGAATGAGCTGGGTATGCAGGGAAACTACACCAACAGGAATCCCACTCCCACAGCCCGACTTCTACCTTCTGATCCTCTTTGCCCATCTGTTGCTAGCTTTTCAAGGTAAAAGATGCATTTCCATTTTCCTTTCTGTTTTCCAAATGCAAGCTACTCTGACATCAGTCCTATTTCAGTTAGTATATAAAAACAAGTACCCCGCTAGAAACTGTGTCCAAAACAGTCCAAGATGCCAGAACAAATTCATTCCTTTCAACATTTCCAGGGCAACAGCGAACCCAAGATGACCTTCTGGTTCCCTTTTGCCAAAATGCATTATAACCGTGCTCAAATAAATCCTCACCAGAAGCAGCTGAGCTCACCATATAAATGGAATTTAAATAACACACTTCCTATCTGGAAGTATTTTATATACAATTTAAGAAATCAGGTTTTATTAATAAATTTTAGTTTAGCAAAATCAAGCTACCAAAGAGCTACTTTAAAGTTACTTTGCTGTACACATTTTAAAAAGGGTGAATTTTGTGGTATGTGAATGATCTCTCAATTAAAAATCCCTCTTGAGAAACATTCTACCAAGTACATGATCAGTATTCCTCAAAACTGTCAAGGTAATCTCCCCAAAAAAGGAAAGTCTAAGAAACTATCACAGCCAAGATGAACCTAAGGTGATATAAAGACTAATACAATAAGGTATCCAAGATGGGATTCTGAAAAAGAACATTAAGGAAAAACTGAGAAAAATATGAATGAAGTATGGACACCGGTTGGTATTGTTGGTATATTGTAACCAATATACGTATTAACACAAAATGCTAACAAATCAGTGAAATGATGTTGCCTATATGAGAACTCTCTGGACCTGATTTGTGATAATTCTGCACCTCGAAAACTATCTTAAAATACAAAGTTAATAAAGAAGGAGACTTAGTTTCCTTTCCTCTTGTAAACTCAAGTGCTTACAACTTCCAACGATCCAAAGCTTCCACAGTAAAATCTTCAGTGTGCCATCATCTGTGGTCCTGACTTTCCTTGCAATTCTCCACCCAACGCAATCACACTGAAGGCATGTAAACTGAACATCTGCTCTAGGTCCGGCAATGGGGTAGGTTTATAGCGACTATAAAGATGGGTAAGATAAAATCCATGCTTTCCTAGTATAAAGAATATAGCGCCCAAGTCACTAACCCCACTGCGGATGGTCTGTGGGGGGACGGCCACCACAAGCTGAGCGCTCTTTTCAGCATCTGTCACAGGATAACCCTTCCAATCTAATGGACAACCCTGTGAGGTGAGTGCTTTCTTATGCTTTTTCCACAGAGGAGCACTTGCTGCCCTAGAGGACTGAAGTAACTTTCCTGAGAATGCTGAGCTAGTGAATGACAGAGCCAGCCTCGAACGTGGGGAGTTTAATGAAGCACCGGGACTTCTAAGCACAACACCACACCGCCTTCCAGAAGCATCTATCAGTGCACATGTAGAAGAATCCCCACCACCTGGAGAGTTTCTACAGATGGGGCAGCATTTGAGTTGTACCTGAAAGGGCCTATAGGATTTAAAAAAGGGTTAGAAGGACAGGATCAAGAGAGAGACCAGAGGATGCTACAGGGGGAAGGGAGCCTGCTGATAGTTGTTGGCTTGGTCGCCTTTCGGAGAATGTGGACTCAATGCGGGATCACCCTACACATTTACAGATAACAGCTCACTGGGTCTCAGGGCTGTATCTGCATCTCACAGTGGAGGAAAGGGAGGCCTGAAGTTACTTCCACAATCAAATACTTTGCTGCAAAGCCAGGACTCAAACGAGGGCTGTCCAAATGCACAATCTCTCAATCACATTGCTCCTTTGTCTCTTACTAATGAAAACCATCCAAAGATATTAAAATTCGATTTGCAAACTATTTTCTCAACGATGACAAATGTATGTGGTGATTACGTAAATATGAGTGTGTGTGAGTGAGGGATGAGATGAAAGGATTTGGGCAGAAAGACCCCAGGATATTCATGATGGTTACAATTTCTGAAAGAAGAGATTATGAGTGATTTTTATCTTCCTCTCAAAATTTTTTCCCTATTTTTTTCACACTTTTCTCTGACGAGCGTAGGTTGCTTTTATGTTTAGAAAAAAAGCAACATAGCAAATTTTGATTGAACTCACTGAAAGTTTAAATCATGTTGCTGTAAAATCATTAAAATTACCTGATTTTAATAAAATCACCTGATTTTTGACTTTTTAATATTTTTACCTCTTCCGCCTACTTTTCTTTTTCTTTTCTTTTTTTTTAAATTTTATTTATTTATGTGACAGAGAGAAACACAGCTAGAGAGGGAACACAAGCAGGGGGAGTGAGAGAGGGAGAAGCAGGCTTCTCGCCGAGCAGGGAGCCCAATGTGGGACTTGATCCCGGGTCTCCAGGATCATGACCTGAACCGAAGGCAGTCGCTTAACCAACTGAGCCACCCAGGCACCCCCTGCCTGCTTTTCAAAAATGGTAAACAGACATCCCAGACACAAGTGGACCAAAGGGGAGCATGTTCCCACTACCACTTAGCAGACCCCTATCAGTTTTCCTCACTTTCTGCCACTCTCCTAATATCTGCTCTGTGATACTAGAATCAGCTAGCACAGCAAAGGCAGAGGACTCTACCCATGCCCAGAGGCATCAAGAGGTTCTTCAGATTCTTAGGATTCTTCTGACTGCTGTTTAAAATCAACCTCAAATTTCAAAACTCTGACTACCAGCCATTAAAAAAGGCAAAAGAAAGGGGCACCTGGGTGACTCAGTTGGTTAAGCATCTGCCTTCAGCTCGGGTCATGATCCCGGGGTCCTGGCATTGAGTCCTGCATTGGCCTTCCTGCTCCTTGGGGAGCCTGTTTCTCTCTCTCCCTCTGCCTTCTACTCCCCCTGCTTGTGATCTCTCTGTGTGTCTCTCAATCTCTCAGTCTCTCATGAATAAATGAATAATTTTTTTTTAAAGGCAAAGAAAGGGGTGCCGGGGTGGCTAAAATGGTTAAATGTCAGCTTTTGGCTCAGGTCGTGATCCTGAGATCAAGCCCCATGTCAGGCTCCCCGCTGAGTGGGGAGTCTGTCTCTCCCTCTCCCTCTACTCCTCCTCCCCACTGGGGCATGCGTGCATGCTCTCTCTCACTCTCTCTTGCATTCTCTCAAAGAAATAAAATCATTTAAAAAAAAAAAAGCAAGAGTCCTGCAAATAGGCGATTCTCTCTGAATGCTAGACGTCAGCAGAGTGCCATCAGCGAAGGTACCAGGTGCCAAAAAAGGGAAGAGGTTTAACTAAAGCTGTAGGCTCACCTGTTCTCACTGTTAAGATTAAGCTTACTGATTGTGAGAATGTCTCAAAGTCTTGGCTTCGCTTTTGCCAGGAAGGAAGTTCTATGGGAAGAAGGAAGAGATTTAGGTAATGTCATTTGGGTCCAGGCATTTACTCCAATGGAGAATTCTAGAGGGCAACTTGACGTTGGGTCAGTGGATGTCAAGAGAAGAGACAGAAGAAATGAAAAATGGATCCCAAAGATACATTTGATCTCTGCTTCATCTGGGCTAAAAGCCTTAATGTGGGTCCTTGAGGGAAAGATGGCCCATGATCCATTTACTTTTATTTCTTTCCCTGAGTTTTTAGGATTTGATCAGTGCCTGCTCCACGCCAGACATTTACTTGTGGTTTACCATTATCCCTACTCCTCAAAACTGACCTTTGAGGGAGGGATATGATCTCCCCATCTTACAGATGAGGAAACTGGGGACCCGGGAGGTCATAATGTCACCCGACTTGTATGTGACTGCAGGACCCAAGATGAAAAGCTGGTCCTATCTGGCCCAAGTTCTCTGCATACATGACCTCGCTTGCCCTGGCATCGTAATGGGGAATACACTGACTTCCATGAAGAACATCAAAGCCTCTGTGAATCAGAGGAAATCTGACGTGTTGCACACCTACAAAAGGAAATGAAGATTTAATATTGTGCAACTGACAGCAGCCCCCTCGTCCGAAGATGACCCTGTCACTCATCCTACTCATCCTTGGAACAACTCTTCTCCATGTATAGACTCTCTCTCAAGCCTCGCCTGGGTCCCCTGTCGTTTTGGAGAAGCCAGAGTGATGTCTCTTGTCACCCCATCCTGTTACGTTTCTATGTTGGCAAAATACAATACCATTCTTCTCCTTCTGGAGAGCAAAAGGCAAATGAGGCTACTAGGTTTCTAAACTAGTCTTATATGGCCTCAGAGTTCTCCCTCGCATAAATACACGCTGATACACTAACTCAGAAGCCAGGAAAAGAAACTATAAATAGCCCCAGTTCCAGCCAGCGAGGAAGCGAACCCCGTAGTCATGCCAACGTGTACATATAAGCATAAGGATGCATTCTTCAAGACACATCTTTTCCTGAAACCTCATCTATCTATATGTAAAGACTCTACCAGGAAGAACAACACCTTTGTCAATAATGAACTGAAAATCTTTTCATGAAATTATGCAAGTCAGAGAAATGTCACAAGTGAGACTCCTAGGGGGAAATTGGGTGGGGGGTGACTGGCCTGAACTCAAACTGGAGGACAGTGGCAGAAGGAAAGCAAATGGGAACTAGGGTAATCTAGGGAGGGAAACGAAACAACAGAGATTTTGAACACAGAAACAAACTGAGGGACTTGGAGGGAGGGGGGTGGAGGGATGGGAGAGCCTGGTGGTGGGTACTGGGGACACCTAAAGCGGGGAGCACTGGGTGTGGGGAATGGGGAATGAA
>PITA01016302.1:0-47068 GCA_004023965.1 Spilogale gracilis
TGCGCACGCTCGGAGAGACCCTGTGTGTGTGTGAGTGTGCATGCATGCGCACGCTCGGAGAGACCCTGTGTGCATGTGAGTGTGCATGTGTGTGCACGCTTGAAGAGACCCTGTGTGCATGTGCACATGTGTGCATGCTGGAAGAGAGACCCTGGTGTGTAATTATGCACATGTGTGCACGCTCAGAGAGACCCTGTGTGCATGTGAGTGTGCATGTGTGCGCATGCTTGAAGAGATCCTGTGTGCGTGTGTGCACGTGTATGCACACTCGGAGAGACCCTGTGTGCGTGTGAGTGTGCACGTGTGTGCACATGCTCGGAGAGACCCTGTGTGCGAGTGTGCACGTTCGCGATGCTCACCTTGCACCCCTCACAGGTGATAACCCCGTAGTGGATCCCAGATGACTTGTCCCCACAGATTTTGCAAGGAATCACTTCAATTTGTGCTGGAAGAGAGAATGAACAGGAGGTCAGCCCAGGGACCTGATCTGCCTCCTACCCCATGCCCCTGGGCTGTAGATACAGGGACACGGTGCGCCCCCGCCCTGATCCGGCTTGCTCTTCCCTTCTTGCAAACTGGAAGAAGTGCAGTGCCAGTGCTGTCCAGCAAAGGGTCTGGGGAGGCTGTTTTCGGTTTCATGGGGCAGCCAGGAGCTGTCTCAGCTCCATGGGGGCAGAAAACGCAGCTGCAGAGAGGCCACCTGCTCCGCCCTTCAAGTTGAAAAGCACCAGTCGCCCCCCTCCTGCCTGAGGACCTAGGAGTTCTCACTGCTTCGCAACACCTGCTTCCCGCTCAAGGGTCTTCCTGTAGGCCACCCTCCCCCACCAGGCTTTGCTCCCATGGGCAGAGAGCAAGGCATGGGGCCTGGGGGGAGGAGATGTGGTGCACCAGGGCAGGAGGCACCTGGGGGCCAGGTAGAGATGCCGGCCGTCCTCAGCCTGGCAGTGAAGGCTCAGGGATGGTCTGGGTCGCGACCAGGGACCAAGAGGACAGGGTCCACAGAGTGGGGCCCAGAGAGCCTAAGGAGGAGTGGGGTGGAGCCCAGGAGAGGGCTCAACAAGCCACGTCTGGCAGATGCTGGCGATCCAGGGCGAAAATCAAACAGGGCGCCGAGGCCCCAGGCCTTGGAGCAGAGAGTGGGGAGCTCTGCGTGTGTGTGTATGCACATGAGGGTGCCTGTGTTTATGGGCCCAATCGTATGTGCGTCCTCTGTGAATGCTAACTCTGTCTGGGACCAGAAACCATCTCATGCAACCTTTGTCCTGCCCTTTCCTTTCCAGGTGGAGGGATAGACCAGATGAGGTGAGGTGGTTGGCCCGAAGCGGGGTCTGCACTCTAGCTCCCCGGCCTTCCATTATGCGGCTCCACGTTCCTGGCTTTCGGAGCCCATACATCAGTGGGCATGTTTGCGGGTGTGCGTACCCATGGAAGGCGCATGGATTTGTAAGCAAGCAGGCACACCTGTGTTAGTGGTTGCTCATTGGCCAGTAGGGCCCCCAGCTGCCCACTGAGTTCATCGTGGCCTTTCAGGGCTCCAGGTTCTTCTCCTCTCCTTGGCCCCGTCCCTGTCAGTGCCCACAGCTCTCTGCTGATTCTCAGACACCAACAGTTGGCCCTCTGCCAGCTCATCTTTGAAGGGGAGTTGGGATTCCCACTATATCAGGGGTTTTCATCCATCCCAAGGGGCCAGGGGTCTCTTCTCTGCCATCGGTGGCCTGCTGCCTCCCCTTTGAGCGGGGAGGCTGAGGCAGAGCAGGCCAGCTCATCTCTGACTGGTCCCTCGATGGTGTCCCACCCTGAGGGTCAGTGGAGGCAGAATGGCTTTCTGACGTGAGGTGGGAGGGGGACTGTGGCTTGCCCAGCACCTCCTGAAATGTTGTTTTCCTCATCTTGAAACCATCGTCCCCTCAAGCCAACTTTGAGCTGAGTCAGAGTAAGCAGCTGCCGCCTCCTGGGGGACAGGGCCCATGGGTGTCTGAAATTCCTCCACGAGAAGTCACTTCTCTCCCCAGCCTCAGCCCCCACTTGCCTGCCCAACACCCATATAGGAGGGTGTGGTCATCGGGGACAGATGGCAAGTGAGCCTTTCAGACTCTTTCTGTAAATTAAAAGCAGATTGTAATGCTCTTGTGGAAGGGAAGAGGGAACACGAGGGGACTGATAGCTGGAAAAGGGACAGAGAATGCGGAGGCGCCCGCATGTCAAGTCACTCAGATGCTCTAGGCCTAGGTTCCCTTGTCAGTGAAATCAGGATGAAAAAGAACATTGCTTGTCCATGGGGTGAGTGCAGGTAGGACAGTAGGCGTGATGATATTACCTGCGGAAAGCACTGTGTTTAAGAGGCAAACCCGCGGACACCGTTACCACAGAGCACAGCCGAAGGGAAGAAAGCAGCAGGCAGTTGAGGCCAGCACAAGCCCTGTGCCCCATGGGGTCTGCGCCTGCCTTGCCACCTTCCCCTCCAACAGCGTGGCTCTCTGCACAGTGGCCCTCAGCCCAGAGAGCGGAGAAACCAACGTGGGTCACCCAAAAAAGCAAGCAGAGGGGAGATGAGGCCAAGCCACAGTGGGAACTCGGACTCCAGCCCAGCAGTCAACCACAGGCCTCCTGGCCTCTTCCCTTCTCCAGAGCCACATCCGCGTGCGTGTGCGCGCCGACCACACAGGTGACCCAGACCCGTCTCTCTCTGCCCCCACCTGACCCCCTGCTGGTCCTGGCCCCACGGACCTCACGGTGCTGTAAGCCAGACCTTGCCCTTCTCACGGGATGACGTGGCCAGCCATGGACCCCCTTCCCAGACCGGTGCTGGGGTTGGACCCCAGCGTTCCCCCAACCACAGGCCCTCAAGACAGAGGCACAGTGAGGCAGGAACACGGAGCCAGAGGTTCTGAGCTGGGGGTGGGGCAGACTCTGTAGCCTCTGAGCTAGAGAGACCCAGAGGCTTGGGACCGGCAGACACCGGAGACTCAGACCCCGAGATGGAGAAACAGGTGCAGAAACACAGAAAAAGCCACAGCGAGGTCCCGGTCCCAGTGCCCTGCCCCTGGCCCTGTCTGCACCAAGAGGCCCTCTGTTCCCGCTGCTCCCTCCTTCCCCTGCCACCTGTACCCCTTCAATGCCATCTGCCTGAAACCTCAAAGAGAAAGTACTCGTCCCCGCGAGTGTGACTTGTGGAGGCGGGGAGGGGACAGGACGGGAAGGGCTGGCAGAGGTGGCAGTGGGGTGAGCAGGAGCTGAAAAACACCTCAGATCCCTCACCTTCACAGCCTGCCCCGAGCTCCTGCCTGAAGCAGCAGGTGATGGGAACCCAGGTTGGGGAGGGGGAGCTGAGTAATCACAGGATTACTCAAACTGTTGCGCTGGAGCCCGGCCTGCCAGGAACTTACCATCTAAGGGACTGCTGGTGCCAGGAACTCAACCAAGCAAAGGTCAGGCCCGTCTAGGCCAGCCCCTGCGGCCCCCGCTGCTTCGGGAAGATCTTTGTACCTCCCTGCTGCTCTCTCCCAGGGCCCAGCAATGGAAACCCTCTCGCCCCCAGGAGACAGAAGTGCCTGCTTCCTCAGGAAGGCTCCTGGAATCCTCCAGTGACTTGTGACTTTAGCCCTTTGCGTTTCAAACAAGATCACCAAGGGATCTTGTGAACACGTTGTGAGCAGGTCCCTCCTCGGGGGCCCACGTTCTGCACTTGGACAGGCTCTGGTTGGTGCCCACGCTTGCTCGTCCTCAGCCTATGCTTTTGAGGAGCCAGAGTTTGGTCTCTCTTGAGGCTTTTGGTCAGACTGCTTCTCCTGAGGGGTGAGGCTGGGGTTGGCCATCTTTCCCCAGCCCGCTCTTGTGTCTTCTCTTCAGCCTGGGCGACCGCTAAAGCTTTAGTTCTGATACGGCACTAGGGGAAGAAAAGGAATCTCTTCGGGACTGCTTCAGAGACCTCCTCTGTGGGGAAATCCGGTAGCGACAAAGTGGTCTGTCTTCCCCTCCCTCCCACCCCTCTAATCTCACCCTTCCCACAGCTGTGAGATTCATTGATAGCACTCTCCAGAGCCTGGCCCTGGGCCACCTTAGGAAGCCAGCCCTGGGCCCTGTCCAGGTGCCCTATACCACAGAGAGGAAGTGGTAGGAGCAAAGGAGGGGCTCCAAGCCAGGGGGATCTCTCCCCTCAAACCCCAGCACCTCTCCTAGGCTGGTGATGGATGCAGTCAGAGGAACCTTGGGGTCCTTAGCCTTTGCTGGTGCTTAGTCAGTCTGCAGCTGCACCTTCCTTCTCTTTCTCTCTCTTTTTCTCCACTGAGCAGTGTCGGGGGGATGGTAATGATAGAATCAGCCTGGGCTGAATTCTTCCTCTGTGCCAGGCTTTGAGTATGCGTTTCTCTTTTTTTCTTTTTTAATTTTATTTATTTATTTGACAGAGAGAAACACAGCCAGAGAGGGAACACAAGCAGGGGGAGTGAGAGAGGGAGAAGCAGGCTCCCCACCGAGCAGGGAGCCCGATGTGGGGCTCGATCCCGGGTCTCCGGGATCACGACCCGAGCCGAAGGCAGTCGCTTAACCAACTGAGCCACCCAGGCGCCCCACATACGTGTTTCATGAATGGTTATGACAACCCTGGGAACTAGGCATTACTTGCCTGGTCCCCGTTTCACAGAGAGAAAGCAGTGCAGCAGGGTGTACGCGGCTTGACTAAGGTCACACAGCCCGAAGTGGCGTATCCAGTACTTGGACCCAGGTCTCTCTCTGTACCTCGAGCGCCCATGTCCCCAACCATTAAGCTATACACCCTCGAGGGATGAGATGCTCAAATGCATCAAGGAGATGGGATAGTGGACAGGGTTACTGGCTACAGGGGAAAAGTGTGACGTGTAGAGGTGGGCTGGGACAGAATCCAGAGTTCCCCCCTCACCATGGAAGGAAAACCGGGACTCATGGAGACATGGTTCCCTCTGCCCCAGCTCTTCCTCTCTGGTGCCCACCTCCTCTTGCCTTTACTCATGTCTTGGGGCAGGCCGTTAAGGCCAAGGTGGGACAGCTTGCCTGACCCAGCAGAGCTCCTTGGGTGGGGGGGGGGTGTGGACAGGCTTTCATACATCTTAGTAGACCTCTGCAGAGATGAACGAGTGAATGGGAAACAGGAATGCACCTCTTTTCTTGGTTTAGCTCCCTCCAACCCCCACTGGCACGGAGACCACAACCCGGGCCAGGGGTCCCCTGTGTACCCAAGACGGCCACCAGCCTCCCCCCTTTCTCAGCTCTCCTTCCCACAACTTCTGCAAAGCTGGAAACCACGGAGGTGGGTGCCACCACAGGGGAGCAGGAGGGGGAGGGTCGGAGGGGGGCCAGGAGAGAAGCCGCTCTGCCTGCTGAACTCTACTCCCAAGCCAGGGCGAGGATTTTCTGCTGATACCCAGATCCCAGGGCTGAGAAAGTCGTGAAGCTAAAACTCAGGTGGGCGAGGGAGAGTCTGGGGTTCTGAAAAGCCACGAAAGACAGCAGCCACCTGAAACCCCTCCTGGTGCCCCCGCCACCCCCGCAGTCTGGGACAGGAGAAAGGAGGGGAAACAACAGAAGAATTGAGTGAAAACAACCAGTGAATGGGGGGGAGGGGATGAATCACCAGGAGGAAGCTCTGAGGAGTGGGAGCCCCAAGTCCCAGTGAGCGGCTTCCCGGCTGCCAGGGTTGGTGCTTCCTTCCCGGGCTCTGCTGTTCCAGGATGCACGGGACCCAGGGCCCTCGGGCAGTGTGCTGAAACCCCGCCCCGGTACTGTCGTTTTTTGCCAGTGAGAGCCCAGAGTCCCAGGGCAGCATTGCAGTGGCAGGAGGAGGCCAGGTTAGGTCTCAGAAAGGACTAGCCATGGAGGACAAGAGGAGACCCCGGGGCTGCCTTCCTGAGAGGGCTCTCAGCATGGGAAAGTCCCTGTTCCCTGTTTGAGTCAGGGGCACAGAGGCAGGGGAGGGGAGGGAGCCCCTGTGAGGGGCGGGGACACCAACTCCCATACTTTACTGTGGGACAGGCTGGGATGCTCAGCTTCTAGTACCTTGGCCTGGGGATGTTTGGGATTCCTGTTAGGAATGCAAGAGAGGAAAAGGCAAAGGTGCAGGGGCGATACAAGGAAGGAGGGGGCCCTGGGCTCTCAGGATAAGAACTGTGGCATCCTGGGGACCTGGACTTCTTTCTAGCCCCCTGCTTGTCATTATGACCAGACTTGGAAAGATGAGGGCACAGCAAAGACAGGCATGAGACCTCACACCTGTCCCCTGCCCCCACCACGTGGCCACCCATTCCCAGTGCTGGGACCTCATGCCTCTTGGCTCCACACTGGCCACGTCCTGAGAGAGAGGTGACAAGGGCCGCCCCCCCTCTGGCTGACTGGGGAGTCTGGCTAGTGGACATTTCCTCTTTACTGAGCAGCAGGCCGCCATGACGGGGAGATATGCCATCCCTTCAGAACCTCCATGGATTCCATGCCTCCCACGCTCTGCCTTCCTGGCCCCGATCACTGCTCTGCGTCTCCCCTCGGCTGCCCGTCCTCCTCCCTCTGCATCTCTCTCTGTGTCTCTGTGCCTTTCTATCCCAGTTTCATACTTCGATGTTTGGGTGGTATTTCCTGGTACTTCTCCATCAGGCATCACTGGCTTCTGCACCTTCTTTATTTCCTGGTCTGTGTCTGCCCCTTGGTCTCTGGGTGTGTCGTAGTCCCCAGCCCCCAACGTGCTGCCTCTCTCTGGCTATGGTGGAGGCGGCTGGCCCTCACGAGGTGTGCGTATGGGGGGGGACAGTCAGGTAACCCGGGGCCACGAGATACCCAGCGATGTCCAAGTGAGAAGGACCAGTGGCGTCCACTCCCAGATCAGCGGGAACCCCCTCTCCTACCTACCAGCCTAGAAGCTCCCTCATCCAGTCCTGGGGACTCCTGCTCTCCTGCCAAGCTCTGAGGCACGCCTGACCCTTGCCCGCTAGGGTGGATTGGCTGACTGCGGGCCATTTCTGGGAAGACTGGTTTGTGGCCTCGGCGCTAACGGGGGGAAGCTCGGAGGAAATGAAAGCCCGAAGGGCCTCTCTTCCTTTGGAAGTTTTGGCTCTTTTCCTCACCCCACCTGACCCACCTCAGCTCATACTCCTGCACTGGAATCTCTGTCCCAAGCTCTTTCTTTCCAGCTATGTCCTGGGGGTGCTGAGGTGCCTTCGCCAGCCTTGAGGGTGCTCACCTCGGGGACCAGGGCTCTCTTCTTGGTCCTGGGTCCTTAGAACTGAGAGCCTCTCCCCAGTTGGTTTTGTTTTTAGGTTCAGCTCTCTTATTTTGTTGATGAGGAGACCAGGGCCCAGTGACATGCCTAAGGCTACGTGGTCAGTGACAGAGTTGGCACCAAAACCCAGTCTTTGGACTCTCAGCCCATGGGTCTTTCCAGGACCCAATATGGCCTCCCTTCTGTGGTTTGTGGGAAGACCCCAGGTTGAGGCTAGGGCTGCCTCAGGCCTCAGGCCACAGGGACATGGGGCTTCCCTTTTGCTCATTTGCCCGCTGCTCCGAGAGGTTCTCCAGCTTTCCTTACCTGAACACAAGGATTGTCTGATTTACGCATCCTTGCTCTGCTAGATGGCACAGGGACCCCAGACATCTGCCCACTAGCTGTTGGACCATGGCTCCAGGCCAGGAAGGGGGGGAAGCTGAAGGCTTTCTGCTCGCATCTCTCCTGCCCTGTCCCCCTCATCGAATGGGTGACTGAAACTGGGGACACACACACATGCTGAGACCTGGACGCAGCGTTCGGACCCCCCTCTCCCTGCTCATCCGGCTTCCCTCCCCTGTCCTGGTGCCGCCCTCTGGCTCCTCTTTCACCCGACTCGGAGGCAGGCTGGAGGCATGGAGGGAAACTCTGCAGTGAGAGTGGTGCCTGTCAGTTAGCAGCTGCCCTCTGCTGCAGCCGTAGGGTCTGGGGCAAAGCACTACCCTTGCTGGGGCTCAGCCCCTTCTTGCTAAATGAGGAGCAGAGCCCCTCCGATACTCCCGTAGATCTTTTCCAGAGCTCAGGACAGCAGCGTCCCGCATTCTCCCGTATTACCCTGCTCTACAAAAATGCCCCGGGGAGCAAGACTCCTCAGCTACTCCACCCATCTCACAGCAGACTTTGGCCGTGACTGGGACACACGCTGCAGGCAAGAAAGAGAACCCAGCTGCGCTCACAGTCTGCTGCAGAGACCCCCGCATGGCGATGGCGTCCAGGCTTCCCCACGCCCGGGTGGCCCCATTCACTTACTTCTCATGACTGAGCCCTGGGCTTAGCCGCCTCAGCTCTCTGTCCTCAGCAGGGGGTCCAGGGATGGGGCACAGCTGGCAGCTGGGTTGGGGGTGAGGCCCTTTCTACAGACAGAGCCTCAGCCCACAGCCCTGCACCTAGCGCTCTCCCAGTTCTTCTGGGCCGGGGGGTGTAAGCCACCACCACACAGGTGGCCAAGTGACAACCCCCCCACTGCCTCCCCACCCCCTCTGGGGTGCAGCGAGTAGGATGACAGGCGCCCCACGTGGCCAATCTGGGCCTGGGGCAGGGTGGGAGGGGCGGGGCAGCCAATTGCAGGGGGCGTTGGAAAATTCCAAAACCACATGCGACAGCCACACGCGGTAAAAGCTGTTTCCACCCGCCAGGGTAGTTCTGGCTGGGCAACCAGAATGGAGCTCACAGGAGCCTGGCCAGGTTCCTACTTCCCCTCCCACTGAGGACCCGAGCCTGACCCTCTTGGCCAGGTGACTCCAGGCACAGGGATGTTTCTAGAGGTAAGTCACAGGACGTCCACCCCGGGGGGCAGTGGCTTGTGCCGCCTGAGACCTGTGTCCTGTCAACAGCCGCCCAGTGGGGTGCAGTCTGGGAGGCTGCCCCACCACCCACAGTGCTCATGCCCTCCCTACCGACGCGGTCCATGCCCTGGGCTAGGGAATAAATGATCATAGTAGCGGTAGGAATCATCAGACAAATACCCGCTATCTGCAGGAAGTGTTAGTCTGTCAGAAATTTCCTCAAGAGCAAAACTGAAATTGGATTGCCGATAATGGTGGTAATGATGGTGATGGTGATGGTAATAATAATGTTTACGTGCCAGAAACACTTCTTCAAGTTTTATATGGATTATCTAGTACTCACAAAATACCTTCATGAGGTAGGTACTGTTATCCCCATTTTGAAAATGAAGAAAATGAGACACAGAGAGGTTAAGTAACTTGCCCAAGGTCACACAGCTAGTAAGTGTGGAGTCAGGATTCAAACTCTGGCAGTTTGGCCCCAGGAATGGGAGGGTTTCTCTGGTTCAAGTCTGTTCTTGAGGGTGTCTCAGCTTGGGAGGTCTCCTGGCATGTGAGTCTAGAGTTTCTTGGCCTGGGGGGTCCTTCGGAGAGGCTCTCTCAGTCTCATATCTACTCTGTGGGGTACCTCAGACTGGGGTTTCCCTCTTCAGGGCCCTCCAGTAGTTAGGCCTTCTCTTGGTCTGGGGGTCCCTCCTGGGTTCTTCCCTTCTTGGGATTGTCTTGGACCCTCTCCTTGAGGTTGTCTCAATTTGGAACCTATTTCTCTGAGCCTCCCAGCCTGAGGGAGTCATTAATTTCTCCTGGATTCTCTGCACCAAACTTCCTAAGAGATCTCTGATCTTGCCAGGCCTCTAACTCTCCTCAGACTGAGGAGTACAGGCCTTTCTCTGCTGGACTTCCTCTGGCTCTCAGGACCTGGGCAGTGGCTTGAGGGAGGGGCTGTCACCTGGCTTCTCAGAGGACCCTCTGGGCTGGGGTGGGGGCATGGGGGCACAGGACCAGTGGGCTAGGAAGGGGGAAGGGGGCGTGGCCCGGGCCAAGGTTTCTGTGGTAGGAGGTTAGGGTAGGAATGGAGCGTAGCCTCTTCCAGTTCCAGCGGCTCCGAAAGTCCCCCTTCTCCCTCCCCACCCACGCATGGTCCCTGGCTCCCATCCCCCAGCTCACGTCACTCCTTGACCTGCTTTCCTCCCAGGGCCCCGCTCAGTGTTTCCGTGGGGCCCTGTGGCTAGGGGCAGGCGAGGCACCTATCAGGATTGTGCTGAGCAAAGCAAGCCCCCACCCAAGAGGATGTAGCATCCTGGATGGCCCCCCAGCCCCTGTCTGCCCAGCTCAGGGACCAGGGGATGCTTGGTGCTTCTGAGATTTCTCGGCTGGTAACGGGGAGGCTCTAGGCAATCTTGGAAGCCAGAGTAGGGTCGTCAGCGAGCTCTCAGGAGGAACTGGCAGGTAATCTAAGGGAGGACCATGGAGAAAGGCAGGTGGTCCCTCTTGCCCCAGGTGGTCCTCGGTCCTCATTGATTCAGGGACATATTCTTAGGGAGGCCTTCCCCTAGAGATCCCTCAGGCTGTTAAGGGCTCCGATGGGATATAAGCTTTGGGACTGAGGTGGAGTGGGTGCATATTCTGGGAGAGTAGCCTCTCCCACAAACTAGGGGGCTAGATCTGCTGTGCTGCGAGGTCCCTAAAAGAGGACACATACTAGCCAGTGTCCTTGGGAAGTCCTTCCTGAGCTCCAGCCCTCTTCCCACATGCTGTAGCCTCAGTCTTTCAGGGCCCAGAGTGTCCCTGTGTGTCATGTTGCCTGCAGAGGCGAAGGCTTTCCCGCTCTCCTGCTCTGCACAGCCGGCTTGTTCACACCTCAGGAAGTGTTAACCACCGGGAGGAACACCAAACATGGCTCGGCTGCCACAGAGCCCGGTGGCACAGGATCCCTGAGTCCCCAGGCTGCTCCTCCCCCCCTCCCCCTCCCCTGCTGACTCCTGTGCCTCTGTCCAGCACCCCTCCTCTCTGTCTCCCACGGATCCTTTTGATACTCATTTTCTCCTTGTGTCTGCAGTGCTCCCTCTCTGAGGGCACCCCTCTCCCAATCTGTCACCCTACTCTTGAGGTCTCTTCACCCCTTCCCCTGCCAGGCTCCCCATCTCCTCTCTATCCCTAGGCACCACCTCTGCTTGGCTCCCCTGTCTCTGGGCCAGCTCTGAGCCTTGCTCTCTGGCTCTCTCTCAAGCACCCGCCCCACACCCCACCCCGGGAGCCCCGCTCAACTCTAGCTGTCTCTCCACACCCCGCGCCAGGGGCTGCCCCAACCCTCTACTCACAGGTGTGGGTCTTCTTTGCAGCCAGCAGCTCTGGAAAGAGAAGAGAGAGGGCCGGGGCCAGAAGTTGAAGACTGTGGGCACCAGGAGACACACCCCTCTGCATCACAGACCCTATCCTACCCCATTCCTTCCTTCAGAACCTGGCATCTGAGCAGAAGGTGGGCCCATCCTCCACAGTACCCCTCTTCTCCTTCTCTGCCCCGCAGGGCCTCAGAGTGCCAGGCTTCTCACCACCTGTGGGAGTCCCCCAAACTATGCCTTCTCTTGAAATGCCCCTTCCTGACACCCGGCTCAGTGTAAAGCCAACTTGCACTCATCCCTCAAGCTTCCGAGGGGAGAAGCTGCGCATGCCCCTCTCCCCTGACTGCTATCATTGTGTCATTGTCCATGAAGCGAGGCTCTCCTGCCAGCTGGGAAGCTGTCTGTCTTGTTGACCTTGCTCTTGCCAGGGCCTTCCACACTGGCTGGCCCATTGGAGGAGCACATAGATATTGGGCGGCCGGAGTTACAGCTCTGTGGGAGTTAAATCTCTTGCTTGCTTATTGGTGCCTGAAAGCATCTGGGACTGCCAGAGGTGTGGAGGTTGAGGGAAAGATGCTGAGGATGTTTGGAGGAAGAGGAGGGAGATTCTGCCTTCCCGGACCTCTGGTCTACCAGCCTGCAAAGGAAGGAATCCCTTCCTACAGCCGGTGCAGGTAGACAGCAGGCAGTAGAGCGCCCGGGTGGGTTGATGTGGGGTGGGCAGGAATACACATACTTCGTAGGGACGAGGGATGAGGGGCGGCTGCTAAGGGGAGAGACTTAGCTATAACATCGTGGCAGTGGCGGGGATGGGGGTGGGGAAGGTGGTCATTCATGTATAACATTTGTTGAACACCTACCAAGGGAGTCCCTGGGAAGAGGCTTCCCCTGCCAGTCCTTGGTCCCTTTCCTACGACCACACAGCAGCCCCTCACAGAGCAGGGGGCCAGCCTTTTGTCCCAGAAAAGGCTGCAGCAGGCTGCAGCCCTCCCTTATGTCCCCCATGGTCTCCCTAACCTCTGAACCTGCTATCCCGTTAAATTTTTCCATCCGCTGCCCAATCCTGGACACCTCTCCACCATGCCCCACACACTGTCCCTCTGCCCCGCTTCCTCCACGGGGCAGAGTTGGGGGTGAATGGACTAGGAGGGTTGCGCTCTGCTGGGGTGGGGTGGGGTGGGGGAGGACTGCCCTAGGAAGGAGTGGTTCCATCCGGCCCCTCCCCCTCCCCACCCAGCTTCCTCCCTGACGTGGCACCCTCTCTCTGGCCTCCAGGCTTGCACCTTGGAGCAGTCCTGGGGTGGGCGTGCTCCGCTCGCCGGCCGCCCGCTGGGGCAGTGGATTTCTTCCTCCGCCAGGTGGCCCCGGAGCCTGCTGGCGCTCACGCCCCGCGGTGCGCACAGCTGACCGGGCGGCAGCAGTGGCTCCAGCTCCCTGTCTCCCGCGGGCCCTGGTCTGCGGCCCCACGTTCCCTGCAGAAATGAAACCCCACCCTCCGGGGCCAGCGGGGAGGAAAGTGCGGGGCTAGTGGGCACAGGCAGCCGACAGGCTGTGGTTGCTCCCACCCCAACCCTCGTCTCGCCCTTCAAGGCAGGACAGGCCCCTCCGTCGGTGAGGGGGCAGAAGGCGGAGTGCCCGACCTTCTAGCGGCATCGCCGCCGCCTCACAGGGGGCGAGGGCCCCTCGCGTTCCCACCCTTCCGGGCTCAGCTCTTCACGCCCCCCCCCCCCAAACACCTGTCCTTCTCCACTGCTTCCTCTCTTTCCTGTCCATGCGTCTCCTGCTTCTCTTCCCCCAGCCGGTCCATGCTCTCCGCCAGGGCTGCGTTGCCGGCCCCTCCTGCTTCTCCTTCGGTTTCCGTCAAGACAGGCCTGCACCCCTGCCAGGCCATCTCCCGCCTCCTTTCTTGTCTTGTCCTCCTCTTCCTCCCTTCTTGACCAGACTCTCCCGATCTTTCTCTCTCCTCTGAACCTCCTGGCAAGTCCTTTCCACCTGCCTGGGCCTCTTACCCTGCGAAGCTCCCTGCTGTGTCTGTGGGGCCCTGTCCATGGGGCAGCTCCCTGGGCGCCGTCCTCGCTGCCCTGGCTGCCCAGGAGGGCAGGGAGCAGGGCCCAGGGGAGGGAGCAGGGAGCAGGGAGGGAGCACCTGGCCCGTCAGCAGGCAGGGGAAAGGAGTGGCTGGCAGAGTGGGCTGGCAGCAGGAGGGGACAGGGCCAGAGGCTGGAGGAACAGAGTGTGGAACCTTGAGGGGAAGCAAGTGAAGGGAAGGCAGGGCTAGTATTTATTGATCACCTACTGTGTGCTGGGCCTTTGGTCAGGCACTTTTCCTCTGATCCTCACAACACCATTATTCCAGATTTCCCGGTAAGCTACGTGATGCTCAGACATACTACTGACTTGCCCAAGGACAGTAGTGGCTGCAGGTCTTTGTGACTTCAGAAGGCTGCGTTTTCTGCCTGACCAAGAGAGGTGACAAGGACAGAGGGCATGAGGAAGTGATGGTTTACCTGGGCGGGGGGGCGTTGTGCTGCTTCTCCAGGACGGGGTCAGTCAGACTCATCCCATGATTCCTCAGTTTCTTGAGGCCTCTGCCTGCTTAGCCCCTGCCCCTCACTGCCCTTCCCTCCGATTTCCTGGCTTGCTGTTGCCTCCACATTTTCCTGGTCTGTCAGGGGCTGCATTGCAGGGCTGAGTGTGTGGGGGCAGAGAGCAACAGGAGGGGGGAGGCCAGGAGAGATGCAACACCGCACTAGTCGGAGGAAGTAAAGCCCCCCAACTCAGTGAGCCCACACGGGGGCCCACACAGAGGAAACGCTCTACAGAAGGCTTGGGGACAGGCTGAGGCTGGTGACGGTCCTGGATGCCACTTCTCTCCCGCACAGCCTCAGTCCAGAGTTTGATTAGCTGGGCCTGGCTCTCCCGGTTACCCAACAGGCTGGCTGGCCAGGGGCCAAGATGCATGGGGGCGGCTCCCTGGCACCTCCTCCTGCTCTCGCTCCCAGCTGGTAAACAGCAGAGCGGGAGCCAGCCATGCCACAGCACGTGGCACCTGGTGTGGAGAGGGCAGGCAGCTGTCCCTTCCCTCTCCTGCCTTCCCATCTCGCCATCCTCCCCTCCCGCCCCTCCTGCCTCTCCCGCCCCTCCCTGGAGCTTCACGCTCTGCTACGGTCAGCACCTCTGTTCTTGGGTAACTACTGGTGTCTCCCAGCGGCTACAGCCTGAGGGACAAAGGTTAGAAGAAGAGAAGGACTTCCCAGCTTCTAGGAGGGTGGGCAAGGGGATAGGGAGTGAGGAAGAGTGGAGTGGCCAGTTCTTGTGCCAAGATTCTGATGGTGTGTCCCCATACCCTTTCTGTAAATGCATGGCCCATGCACCTGTGTGGCCACATAGATCTATCTATCTGCCTGTGGACCACATTTCTCTGCGCAGAACAGGATGCTGCCCTGTTTCGGGGCTCTCTCCCTCGGGCAGGTGTGGACTAAGAGGCAACGGTCTCCAAAACACCACCCCACCTGGCGCCCTCTGGCACACAAGTGGGGCCAGCCAGAGGCAGAGGGGCAGGGGTACAGGGGAGGACTGGGGTCCGTTGTACCGTTCTCCCCTTCCCAGCCCAGTGATTGGCTTTGCTTCCCCTCAGGATCGTCTTTCTGTCTCTCCCTTCCCTTCCCTCCCAGTCTATGGTTGTGTTTTCGGTGCCTCTCTGTCCTGTCTTCTCTTCCAGCCTCTCTTCCTCTGTGACTCTTGGTCTCCCAGGGCCCTTTCTGACCTCCCAGTTGGGAGCAGTGTGCCAGGCTCCCTGGCAGGTATGGCTGTCTCTCCCAGCCATGCCACCCATGCCACTGTGTAGGGTGGGGAGGAAGTGACTGGCGCTTGGGAAAACAGGGTCCTGGCCTCTAAGCCTTTGCAAGCCACATGCCTCCTGGACATTCTCAGGTCTCCTGTCCCAAGCATGGCTGCCTGGCATCTTTTTGGGAAGTCCTCCCTCATTCCTAATCTTCCTCTCTCCTGCTCCAATCACAGCCCCTTTGCTGGAGGGATCAGTCCTTTCAAAGCAGGGCAGTGTGTTTTTCCCTCCTTGTCCAATTCATTCTTACAATTCTTATACAAGGAAGAGGCTGATAGGGATCAGAGAATCATTTCACCCCCCACGTGCCCAAGTTCCCTTATCAGACTGGGGGATCTCAACACTGGGGCAAGCAGCCTGGAGGGGGTTCAGGGTAGTGGTGGCTTGGAACTGGGGAGCAGTCACAGACTTGTTTTCCCTTCCTCCCCACCCTCTAAACCACAGAAACCACTTAAAGCTCGGTGCAAGCCTGCCCTTCCAGGGAGGGCTGGGGGTGTGAAGATGGAAAGTATGTGGGGCTTGGGCTGCCTGCAGGCCCCATACAGCCTCAGCCCCATCCTTCAAGGGCTACCCCTCTGGAAAGCCTGATTCAGTGATAACAACTTGTCTTGGGTCCTTTCTAGGAGGTCCATGCCGGGGGAGACCTCAACCCACGGGAGTGACCCAGGCAGGGGACTGGACCTATTTCCCCCTCAACCATTAAAAAAGCACAACCAGAGGCTCTATAAACATAGCCTCCACCCCTCCCCCTTCCTGTCACAAAGGCCACTGTGGGTGGAGGGAACAGTAGGAGTCTGACCCCAGCTCCTGGCCCTGAACTTTCCCTGGTGACCTGCCTGTGCCACTCATCTGTCAATTGTGGTCACTTAGGCTGGGCGGGAGCTGGGATTTTTGGAGCCAAAGGACTTGGATAAGAACATGGCCTGCTAGTTATTAGTCTTCAATGACCACATCAGCAAAAAGGGGACAATACTAACTGTCCTGGGAACGGGCTTTGAGGCCCCAGCAGTGTGCACACAGGACGGGTTCTTGGCACTTTATTTGTCCAGAGGCACATTTCTGTGGCTTTAGCTAGCCAGGAAGTTCCTCCGGGGACCCTGGCCTCCAGCATGGGGGGACAGCTCACAGCTGTGACCTGAGTGAGCTGCTCTTTGAATCCCCACCTCATAGCCTCTTCTTAGCAGCAGGGTGGGGTAGGAGGATGTGAGGGAGCTGGGGTCCTAACCCTTCCCTGCAGCCAGGCCATTCACAAGCAAGTTTGCTGAACCTCCCTGATCTATCTCTTAGTAAAATGGGAATGACAATCCCTCCCTTCCTGAGCGGTTGTGATGATTACTGGGGTAACACAGGTAAGCTACAGGACCTGGCCCAAAGTACTGGGGTTAAAAAAAGATGTTTTGGCCCATCCCCCCCCTTTCCATTCCTAGCTTTCCCTTCTCTTTGATTCCCCTTTCCTAGGCCCCTTCTTGCTTTCTTTTTCTCCATAATGTTTTACCAAGTAACTTTTTTCTTTTCTTTTCTTTTCTTTTCTTTTCTTTTCTTTTCTTTTCTTTCTTTCTGTCTGTCTTTAACATTTTACTTACTCACTTTGTGACTTGTTGGATCCCTTTGTCTCACCAGCACCTCAATGGGGTCTCCCTACCTCGTGGTGCAGGAATGCATGAATGAAAGTTAAAACACCTCTATGTTTCTTTCCAGGGACTTTCAAATGGGCATCAAACCCAGTTGCTCACCAAAGGTTGTGATGGAGGGGATTTGGGGCTGAAGTAGAAGCACGGTATTAAGTACGGAGTTAGACCCATGGGTAATTTCACAGACTAAAAAAAATGGGAGCGCTGTCATTCTAGGGAAGGAGGAGACCCCTTTCTGAGTGACGGGGTGGCAGGTGGCAGCTGGACTTTAGAGATATTATAGTGGCGATTAAGAGCGCAGACTCTGGGGCCAGACGCTGTGGGTTCGAATCCTGACTTTACTCCTCATTGCAGGAGTAAAGGCCAAGGTCACGTTGGCTGACAATAGTACTTAACCCTGCTGGGAGTTGCAGGGAAGAATAAATGAATTGAGAAGTTGTTGAAAAGCTCCTTGCCCCTGATAATCCTTGCACCTGTTAGTACTTATTATTGTTTGGTCAATGCTACCCCCTGGTGGACACCTGGGGCAAGGGCTCCCTGGCCGGCGGCTGGCGCGCTGCTGGGGGTCCCTAATCAGGGGAGGGAGAAGGCATCCCAGCCATCTGAGCCAAACCAAGCGCATGTGTTAGCATCACACACGCTGAAGTTTATCAGGGTCCAGCAGGCTGCTCCCTGGCTGGAGGCATCATGGAAATTGAGAAAGGGCCCAAGGAGGAGGGTTGGCCCAGTGCCTTCCTCCTCCTCTTCTCCCTCCTTCCTTCCTCTAAGTCAGGCCTGAACCAACAGGAACCAGCTCCAGGGAAGGTGGAGAGAGAGAGAGAAGAAGGTCACTGCTGACGTCAGGGGCATTCACGTCGGAGGTAAACACAATCTGACCCACATTTATCCATCTCCTTCCCCACCCTCCCCTACTTCACCCGGGTAGCCTTTCCAGGCATCTCTGAGAAGGCGCCCTTTGCATTTCAATCCCTGGGACATTTTTTCGCCACCATTCGGTCCTCAGGTGCTACCTGGACCTACCTCAGGTCACCCCCAGGGTGCCACCGGCACAGGCAAGAGAGAAAACAACTCAGCGCTGTGTGCTGACATCTCCTGACTCACTCTCGAGACAGACATTTCATCTCTCCTCAGGACAGATGTGGGTACAAGTGTGGAGGCAGATGAGTGGGGGACTGCTGATGTCCCCAGTGCAGCCCCAAGGAGCCCCCTGGGGGGAAGGTGGCTGATGTTGGTTTCAGTCACAGAGCTTTTCTGGACTGGCTCAGTGACTGGAGCCCCCCCCACCCCCCAGCGGTGGAGACCTTTTTGGACAGGGCCCTGGGACCTACCCAGCCAGGACCTATTACCCTAGCTTCAGCATCTCCTGGGGCATGGAGCCCAGGATTGCTGATGTCTGATTATTCTAATGCTCACTCGAGTTTGAGAACCACCACTTGAGGTCGGCTCCAAATCAGTGTGAATGAATTTTTTCCATCCCTGGTACAGCGAAGGCAGAGGGAAGACAGTAGCCTGCAGATCTGACAGGGATCCTGCTAAAAACAGACATTTTATGGGTGCCTGGGTGGCTCAGTGGGTTAAAGCCTCTGCCTTCGGCTCAGGTCATGGTCTCAGGGTCCTGGGATCCAGGCCGGTGTCCGGCTCTCTGCTCGGCGCGGAGCCTGCTTCCTCCTCTCTCTCTCTGCCTGCCTCTCTGCCTGCTTGTGATCTCTCTCTGTCAAATAAATAAATAAAACTTAAAAAAAAAAACCCAGACATTGTATTAGCAAAAATAAATACAAACTGGAGCCGATGCAAAGCAAGAATACTGCAGACCTAGAGCAGACCCCTTGGCGGACGGCACGGGCTCTTGGTCTACAGGCTGAGGTGGGCCGGCGCCAGGGGGGTCCCGGGACCCAGCCCCGCACCCAGGGGCGGCAGCAGGGCCAGCAGCGGCGTCTCGCACTCGCCCAGCAGCACGTCTCGGCGGAGGCCTGCGCCGCGGTCCAGCACCTTGGCCCTCAGGCTGCGGGCCGCCAGGTCTGGCGGGCCCAGGCCGTCGAAGAAGAAGTCCTCGTTGAAGATGGGGTTGGCGCTGCCTCTGACCACGCGGCTCCGCTGGCCCCGCGGTCGCACGCGCGGCCGCAGCCTGAGCACCACGCAGCAGCCGCCGCCGCCCCCGGGCCCGGGCGGCGAGCGGGGCAGGCCCTCGGCGCTCACCAGGCGCAGGCGCAGCCGCCCGGGCCCGGCCTGGTAGTCGGCCGCGAGGCGCAGCTGGCCGCCGCGGGGCCCCAGGCGCAGCACGCTCTCCCGGGCCGGCCGCAGCTGGCCGCGCAGGAAGTCCAGGTGGAAGAGCGGCGGCCCGCGCGGGCCCGTGCCGGCCGAGCGCGCCTCCTCCGGGGCCGGCGAGTGCGGCCGGGGCGGGCCGGGGCCGGGCCGCGGGCAGCCGAAGGGCGACCGCTCGGGCGGCGGGGCCGCGTCGCCGGCGAGGGCCCGGCAGAGGCGCAGGTCCGGGGCGGAGGCGTGCAGCCGGGCGAGCGCGTTGGAGAGCCCCCGCGGGCCGGCGGGCGGCGGGTGGAACAGGGACTCGCGGCGGCGCGTGTGCGGGCTCTCGGGCAGGAAGGCCAGGCCTTCGCGGCCGGCCAGGTGCGGCAGCGAGCAGGCCGCGGGGAGGCTGCGCGCGGCCGGGGGCGCGGCGGCCGGGAGCCGCGGCGGGATGCAGAACTGCGGGATGCGATCGGGGGTGAGGACGTTGGGGCAGGCGCGCGCGGGCGGGCCCGGGGCTCGGCGCCTGGGGAGCAGGCTGGAGGGCGCCCAGCGGGGCCTGGACTCCGGGGGCCCCAGCCTGCAGCCGGCTTTCTCCAGGAGCCACATGCCCTGGGGGTGGGGTGGGGGAAATCCGATTCCGCGACAGCCAGAGGATGCAAGTTCGCGTTCCGGGCCCGAGGCCTGTGCCGGACGGATGAGGCCGTAGGTGGGTGACACTGAGGCCCCACACCGGCTGGTCCACCGCGGCGCAGGGCCTCTCCCCGAGCAGGAGAAACAGGAGGCGGTGAAGCCTGGGGGCCTGAGGAGAAATGGAGGGCATCTGACGGTCACATTCGCAATGCAAGCCTTAGGCACTGAGATGGCAGACTCTGTCGTTAGTGCTAAAGACGCTCACTCACTAAAGAGAAGGCCCAACACACCCACCAGAACTCTAGGCTACAGTTAGGAGAATGGACGAACATGCTCAAATTATCAAAAGGTCTGTAGTCGCAAAGGCGGAACCAGATCCCGAACCCTGCTGGGACGTCCTGCTCCCCTGAAGAGACGCAAAGGCCTTTGGCAGGTCGTCCCCCACTCCCTCCCCCATCCCGAACTCAGACTCTCCTGCGAGGTCTTCTCTGGCTCCCTCGGGCTACCTTCCCGGCAGCCCGGAGCGAGCCTCTCCAAACCGAGCCATCCCTCGATTCTGGCCCCACCTGCCGCCTCCTGCGCCTCCCTCTCCTTTCTGAGTGGCTCCAGGCCGGGAGCGGCCACACCGCACACCTGGCTGCCGCCCTGCGAGCCCCCAGGACCGATCCAAAGAGACGCACCTCTGGGGCGGGGGCGGGGGGAGTCACAGAATACCCTCCTCCCCAAGCCCCGGTCGTCCTGCCGCAGACCTCCCAGCCCCTCCGCATCCTGAGTCTGCAGGGCGGGCCCGACCGTTGGGCGGCCACTCCCACTCCACTCCTTCTCCCCCTAGGAAACCACTGAGCACAAAGGCAGTATTGATTCTCTGCCACCCCAGAGCCGGTTCCCGGAGGCTCCGCCGCGCAGTTCACTCACCGCACCTCCGCGCCCCACCCGCGGGACTGCGGCGGGGTTCTGACGGTCAGACCTTCTGCCCGGGAGCCCGAGCCCACGGCGGGATCGGTCAGACTCCCGGGGGCAGGACTCGCCAGTGGGCTGCCACTGGTTCCTGGCTTCTGACTGGGAGGGAAGCGACTTCCTCTCCAGCCTGCTCCCCCAGCCCAGTCCCTCTGGGAGGAGCTGGCAGGGGCCTCCGTTGCCTACGTACGACCTTTTTTCCTGGATAAACAGAGCTCTGTCTCCACGGACATCCTCCCGGCCTTAACTCCTTCCTCCAGGTTTCTAGCAGCAAGCCGGTCTTGGGCCCTGGCCCTCTCTGCTGGGAAGAAGGAGGTCATCCGTGGGCAGTGGCCTCCATCCCTCTGTGCTGAGCGGGCCGCACCCTAGCCCTGCTGGGTGAAACCCATAGCCATGGTCACCCACACCGCATGCTCTGCAAAGCCCTGCTTGCTGGGGTCCCGCGTTGCACCCCCCCCATTGTCCTGTTCTGGGGCCATCACTAGCTCTCGGCTGAGTGACTTACACGGACTAGTTCTCTGAACTACACTCGCTCAAGGAAAAGTGACCAGGATCCAGATTTCTGGACAGAGAGGAACTGAAGTCAGAGCTGGTTCTATCAGTGGGTCATGCTCCTTGTCTTTGGCAGAAGGCTGTGAAACTGGAAACATGGAGGGTACCTCTCCTCCCTCCCCCCCTGCAGGCAGACCCTAGGAAGCACCGGCCACTACTGGCAAGATGAGAGCCTCAGCTGCGCCCACCGTTCCTCAGTCTCTCAAAGGCATCAGACTTATTCCCTCCTTAGGATCTTTGTATTGGCTGCTTCCTCTCGAGGATACTCCCCGCTTTCATCCTTCAGATCTGGAGGCCCTCATTAGAGGCTTCTGTTGTCTACTTTCATAGTGCCCCATACCTTTCCTTTCTGAGACAGGGTACAGGGTTTTGTTTTGTTTTGTTTTGTTTTTTCTCTTCTGTGATTTTTGTATGGGATTATTTATTTAACATCTTAGACTGTAAGCATCATGAAGACAGCGCTTAGCACAAGGCAGGTGCTCAATCAGGATTTGTTGAAAGAATGAATGACATTAAGCAGAATTACTTTACTCATCCATTCACTGTGCTGGGTGCTGGAGATACATTGAATGGGGAGCAGGCTAAGGGAGAGGCAGACGATGAACCTCCAAACAACAAGAAGCAGGAAACAAGATGGTTATTTTGACATCTGATATTTAAGAGTTTTAAAAGAGCACGTGTTTCTTCTTTGGAGAGCCCTGGTGACCTCAGACCCTCAGGTCTCATGGCTCCTGACTCAGCTCAGCTCTGGTGTCCTTTCTGGGGAGGATGGTCTGCGGAAGGTGCTGCAGCCAAGAACTCCAGGCTTTGGCATCGGCCGTTGGACTGAGGATCCCCTGCAATTCACTAGCTGTGTGATCTCTGGCACGTGACTTAACCTCTCTGGGGTTCACCTTTCCCTCTGGAAGAGGGAGAGAACATACCTGACTCTCAGAGCTGCTATGAGGATTAAGTGGGATAACACCTGGGTATCAGTTCAGCTCACTTCCGCTTAAAGCACAAGAAAACAGAAACCCCAACTCCATCTGACTTGACAACAAGGCATTTTTGACTTCTATAATAAGAAGTCCCGAAGTGGGGTAGAATTCAGGGAAGTCTGATCCTGTGGCTTCGTTCGTTCATTCAGTTCCAGACTGCCTACTATGTGCCAAGCACTGTGCTGGGTGGGGGGTTTCGCAGTGAGAAAACAGATACAGCTCCTGCCAGCTGCAGTTGATATTTTAGCAGAGAAAGAAAGATAATAGACAAAAAAAATTAGTAAAAAAAAGTATAGTTTATGAGAAGGAAATCAGTGTTGGGAAGAAAATAAAGGATCATAGAGGAGGGCTCAATCTTAAATGGAGTGCTCAGGGATGGCCACCTTGAGAAGGGACCATTTCAGTAATGACATGGAGAGAGGGAGGTTTTCTGAGGGAAAAGCATTCTAGGCAGAAGGAATCATCCACGAGCAGCTCTCAGGCAGAAGCATGCCTGGAGGGTTCAAGGAGGCAAACTGGTCAGGAGAGCTAAAACAGAGTAAGTGAAGGGGGTGGAGTCAGAGGGATGACAGCACCAGATGCTGTTGGCATTTGTAGCCACTGTGACAACTTTAGCTTTTCCTTGAGCTCAGGAGTGATATGACTTGCCAAGTATTAAAAGGGTTGCCTGGTGACTATGTTGAGAACAAAATGAAGGGGGTAGGGCATATTTAGAGAAACCAGATAAGACACTATTGAATTAATCTTTGCACAAGATGATTGGGACATAGATCACGGTTGTAGTAGTCAGTTTCTAGATCTGTTCTGAAGATCAAGTCAATAAGTGGATTCATCCCCACCTAAAGAGAAAGAACGCTCCGCGGTTCTTGGTCCGAGCAACTGGAAGAATGGAGAATGGGCTGAGAAGAGGAAAGATTAGTTTCGATCTACGTAGTGTGAAACGCCTGGTGACATCTAAATGGAGATGCTGAGTAAGCAGACACATATATGAATCTGGAGCTCAGAGGAAAGATCCAGACTGGAAATATAAGCCTGAGCACCAAGAGAAATGAAGATGGAATTTAAAGTCAAGAGACTTGATGAAGTGTAGGTAGAAAAGAGTAAGGATCCTGGGATCAAGGCTCAAGACTGAGTCCTGGGCATGCCAACATTTTTTGGGGAAAGATTTTATTTACTTATGAGAGAGTATCAGAGAGAGAGAGAGAGAGGTTGAGAGAAGGAATGGAGGAGGGGCAGAAGGAGAAGCAGGCTCCCTGCTGAGCAGGAATGAGCCCGGGGTGAAACTCGATCCCAGGACCCTGGGATCATGACCTGAGCCGAAGGCAGACGCTTGACCAACTGAGCCCCCCAAGAGAGAAATTTTTAAATCACAGAAATAATGGTATGTTTGTGTGCTGGTTGGGAAGAGTCCATAGAAAAGGGGAGATTGATAATGTAGAAGAGACAAAGGAGAATTAATGCAGCAATATTCTTTTTTTAAAGATTTTTTTTTTCATTTGACAGAGAGAAACACAGCCAGAGAGGGAACACAAGCAGGGGGAGTGAGAGAGGGAGAAGCAGGCTTCCCGCCGAGCAGGGAGCCCGATGCGGGGCTCGATCCCAGGTCTCCGGGATCGTGACCTGAGCCGAAGGCAGTCACTTAACCAACTGAGCTACCCAGGCACCCCAATGCAGCAATATTCTTGAGTAGACACAAAGAAATCGTTTGGTATAGGAAATCAGTGTTGGGCATGGGAAATCAGTCTGGGGGTTGTCCTTTGCCTGCTGTGTGGACAGTTCACCCAGTTACTGGAGAGAAGGTAGAATAACTGAGTAGAGGTAGAAGGCAGAAGAGTGAGGGGTGGGAACCAGTTCCCTCTGGATGCTCCTAATTGCTCAGGAAGAGGGAGGCACGTTACGGGCTGAGAGTGATGAGGCTGGAGGAGGAGGTGACCAGGGTTCGAGTGGGTACCAGGAAAGGAGGACCGGGGAGTGAATGCTCTAGGACAGTATTGCAGACTTGCCTTTAGGATAGCATCCGTAACTTTATGCCAAAACCCAATAGCACGGTTGTGAGACTTTTCTCTAGTCATAGTTGTACAGAAGCAGGGGGAAAATGGGCAGAGATTTGGTTTAGGATTGTGCTTGGTTCACTTTCTGGCTGCCTCTCTCCTTCCATTTCCTTCTCTCGCTGGATAACATCAAGGGCACATACAGGAGCGCACACCACCCGGGGTGCCCAGCAGTGGGACTGAGAGCGGAGTATAGATAATCCACAGCCTGGCTGCCTCAGTCAGGGTCTGGTGAGGA
The DNA here is from genome assembly GCA_004023965.1 of Spilogale gracilis. NCBI lineage: Eukaryota > Metazoa > Chordata > Mammalia > Carnivora > Mephitidae > Spilogale > Spilogale gracilis. The sequence continues at coordinate 24,253 of PITA01016302.1, forward strand.
AAAGAGCCCCGGCTGGGCAGTTCAACAGAGGGAGTTTAACACAGGCAACTTGTGACAAAGGTGTTGAAAGAGCTAAAAAGGCAGATAGGTTGGTGAGAACGGTCTAGCAGGATCTGGAACCGTGGAGACACAGCCTTTCCAAAGCAAAGAGAAGGGGAGAACTACCCTAACTTCTTGCTACTTCCCACCTTCCAGCCTGTCACCAGCGCCTCTCAAAGACAGGTGAGAATGGGATGCCTGGGGGCTTAGTTGGTTGGACATCTTATTCCCGGGGTCCTGGGATCGAGTCCCACACCGGGCTGCTTGCTCGGCGGGGAGCCTGCTTCTCCCTCTGTCTCCTGCTCCCTCTGCTTGTGCTCACTCACTCTCTGACAAACAAATAAATAAAATCCTGAAAAAAAAAAAAAGACAGGTGACAAAGGAGCCTGGTTTTCCAGGTTGTAAGTACTGGCTTTGCAGGAGTTTAAGGCCGAGTAGGCAAGGAGTGGAGATCTGAGAGCTGTCAAGCAAGCGACGGCACACAGGGGAACCACAAGCCAACTTAAGAACAGGAAGATGTCGGACTTGGATGGAACTTGGGTGTCGCCTCACCTGTCCTTCCATTTTTTTTTTTAAAGATTTTATTTATTTATTTGACAGAGAGAAACAGAGCTAGAGAGGGAACACAAGCGGGGACTGAGAGAGGGAGAGCAGGGAGCCCCATGCCAGGCTCAAACCCGGGACTCCAGGATCATGACCTGAGCCAACGGCAGACGCTTAATGACTGAGCCACCCAGGTGCCCCAATGAACCTCCTTTTGTTGTTTAGTGGGGTCTTGTGACTGAGTTCTGGTCAATGGAAATATTTTGAGGCTTGGTCTCCAAACACCTCCCTTATGATTCTCTCTTCTCTCATCTGGCAACTGGATGTCAACATCCAGGATGATCTCTGAAGTCACGTGTTAAAGACAGCAGAGCTTGTCAGCCAGATCCTGAATCACCCCTAGACACCAATAACTGGACTCGACGTCCATTCTACTTAAAATATGGGTGACTCTTGGGGGCCGCCTGGGTGGCTCAGTTGATTAAACGACTGCCTTCAGCTCAGGTCATGATCCCGGAGTCCCAGGATCAAGTCCCACACTGCTCGGCAGGGGGGCTGCTTCTCCCTCTTACCTTCCCCCTCTCCTGCTCTCTCTCTCTCAAATAAATAAATAAAAATCTTTAAAAATTAAAAAAAGTAGGGGTGACACTTGAGAGTTAGAAAGGTGTACCTGTCTCAGTGTTTGGCTTCCCACACCTTATAATAAAGTCCCTGTGATAGGTCCCCTTAGAGTTCTCATTCTTTGGTAAAACTTGTCAAGTCCTTCACCTCTTCCTGGGCCTCCCTCCCCTGCACCCCTTGGTTCAGATGACATTCTCCTGGTCCCTGAGGCCACTGCTCTGTCTCCCACCCTCTCCTCTGCAGGCTCAGAGGACGCTCTGGCTTCTCCTGGCTGCCGAGTGCCTCCTCCAGTCTGTATTCTTCTCCTTCATGTCAGACCGTTCCTTCTTAAAAATGTGTGCTGTTTGGGGCACCTGGGTGGCTCAGTTGTCGGGGGTCTGCCTCCGGCTCGGGTCGTGGGCCCGGAGTCCCAGGATGGAGCACAGTGTCAGGCTTGTGCTGGGCGGGAAGCCTGCTTCTCCCTCTCTCACTCCCCCTGCTTGTGTTCCCTCTCTGGCTCTCTTTTTCCCTGTCAAATAAATAAATAAAACCTTTGAAAAAAAAATGTGCGCTGGCCATGTTCTTTTTTCTCCATCACTGCTATTTTCTTGCCTGGCTTGCGGGCCATTCTCCCGGAGCTGGCATGGCTCGGCCCACATGTAAATGGTTGGTTTGTTCCGCTACCCACAGTGGCCTGCGGAAATCATTGCCCTTCATCCAGACCCTCTCCCCACTGAGGGTCTTGCCTCCTGTTTCACTGAGGATGCTGAAGTCCTCTGCTGTGAATCCCCTCAACCTTCCCTCGTGCTATGCATTCCCCGTTTTGCTCCTTCCTTGTTTGGTGTCCGAGTCGCTGATGCTGTCTCCACCTGTGTTCCTGACCTGTCTCTGCGGCCACAGAGCTGTCCTGTTGGACGACACCTCTCCCTCCTAGAGTTTCAGTCTCCCTCCACTGGCCCCTTCAAAAGCAATTTATAAATACAGTAAATGCTCTTTCCTTTTTTTTCTTCAATATGGTAATAATTTATTTTATTTTTTCCGTGTCCCAAGATTCATTGTTTATGCCCCACACCCAGTGCTCCATGCAATTCGTGCCCTCAGTACCCACCACCAGGCTCTCCCATCCCCCACCCCTCCCTTTCAAAACCCTCAGTTCATTTCTCAGAGTCCAAAGCCTCTCAGGCTTCATCTCCCTGATTTACCCTAGTTCACATTTCCTTTCCCTCTTCTACTGTCCTCCCTGTTACTCCTTATGCTCCACAAGTAAGTAAAGCCATGTGATACTTGACTTTCTCTGCTTGGCTTATTTCACTCAGCATAATCTCTTCCAATCCGGTCCATGTTGCTACAAAAGTTGGATATTCATCCTTTCTGATGGAGGCATAGTATTCCATTGTATATATAGACCATATCTTCTTTATCCATGTGTCTGTTGAAGGGCACCTTGGCTTTTTCCACAGTTTGGCGATTGTGGCCATTGCTGCGATGAACATTGGGGTACATATCGCCTTTCTCTTCACTACATCTGTATCTTTGGGGTAAATGCCTAGTAGTGCAATTGCAGGGTCATAGGGTAGCTCTATCTTTAATTTTTTAAGGAATCTCCACACCAACTTGCATTCTCACCAACTGTGTAAGAGGGTTTCCCTTATTCCACAGCCTCTCCAACACTTATTTTCCTGACTTGTTAATTTTGGCCATTCAACTGGTGTAAGGTAGTATCTCAGTGTGGTTTTGATTTGAATTTCCCTTATAGCTAATGATGATGAACATTTCATCATGTGTCTGCTAACCATTTGTATGTCTTCTTTCTTTTAAATTTTTTTTAAAGATTTTATTTATTTATTTGACAGAGAGAGTGATCACAAGTAGGCAGAGAGACAGGCAGAGAGAGAGGAGGAAGCAGGCTCCCTGCTGAGCAGAGAGGCCGATGTGGGCCTCGATCCCAGGACCCTGAGATCATGACCTGAGCCGAAAGCAGAGGCTTTAACCCACTGAGCTACCCAGGCACCCTTTGTATGTCTTCTATGAAGAAGTGTCTGTTCATGTCTTCTGCCCATTTTTTGATGTGATCATCTTTTTTTTTTGTCAACCTTCTTTTCTTAAATAACTTAATCAATGACAACAACAACAACATTCCTAGAAAGAATCATCCAGATTCACTTGTCATTCCCATCCATTTTTTTCATGCAGCATAATCAGGATTTTTCTCTCCCCTGGCAAAGAAGATCCTCACCTTCCTCAATGCCAAAGGCAAAGGCCTGTTTTTAATCCCCATCTGTCTTGCCTTCTCTTTATCATTTGATACTGCTGACCTCTCCTTCTTCAGAATAATCACTCTTGTCTTATTCTGAGTTTCTCGTGACTTTTTGTCCTTTGCTCCAACTTTAAGCCTTAGTGTGACTGAAAGTTCTATCTGTGACCCCTTCTCTATCCTTCATTCCCTCCTTCCCCTCCTTTCACTCAGTCTGCTTCACTCCCAGTGGTTTCATGTCTGTTTTTAGATTGAGGACTTACAGACCGAGTCAGTTGTCATCACTCTCGAGCTCTAGACCACAGTACCCAGGCTCCTGCTGGTGCTTGCCATGTGGAGCTGAAACACCATGGGCACTTCAAGCTCCATGGGTGGGAAACTAAGCCCATTATCCACCCCCACCTCAAAACTGCTCCTCTGTACCCCCGATAATGCCACCTGCAATTCTTAGGCCAGAGACCTGGAGTCACCCCAGAGAGCTCCTCACAAACCCACTCCATGTCATCAGTGACCAAGTCTCACGCTCTTTTGTTTGTGACATGTTCCATTTCTTTGGATTCAAAGCTCTGACCTATGTTAGGCCCTTACTATCTCTAGCTGGGGCCATTGTGGGGTCTCCTAACCAGAGTTCCCACCTTTGGGCTTGGTGACCCTCCCTTTACTGCCAACACAATCGTCTTTCTAAAAAAACCCAAAACTTTATGTCACCCTGCCCCCCACCCCGCACACCAGGCTACACCCTTTAAAGCCTTTTCTCACTGTGTGCTTAGTGCCTCACCCAGAGTCTGGTACCTGCTGGTGCCCAGGAGATCTCTTGGTGCTGAATGGGGATGTGGGTGTATGGGAGGTGCAGGCAGGATTCTGATTTCCTGCTACAGAAGGGTCTTAGCCTTAGAATGAGGCCATGGATCTATTTATTCAGAGGAGAGTGCCTTCCTTTACTTGACCAGTCGCTTCCTGGGGACCCCTCCCTGCTGTGCACTGGGTCCCATATAGGCAAGGCAGTCAGCAGGAAGGCACAGGGAGTGTTACTGGGATGACTCCTCTTCCAGCTGCAGCTGAAGGAAAACACCTGTGGGAGAAGAGGACAAGTTGAGTGGCAGGAGCTGGATGGGGTGCCCTGAGCGTTTGCATTCCTGTTACCTGGTGCCTGATTCTGTCCTTGTGGAACAGGTTGGGCCACTCATACATAGAAAAAATGTCCTAGCTGGGTTCTCCTTCATTGGAGTCTACAGCAGGTGCCTAATCCCACTCTAAAAAGCTGGTCCCCCTTGGGGCGCCTGGGTGGCTCAGTCCTTAAGCGTCTGCCTTTGGCTCAGGTCATGATCCTGGAGTCCTGGGATCGAGTTCTGGATCGGGCTCCCTCCTCAGCAGGAAACCTCCTTCTCCCTCTCTCATTCCCCCTGCTTGTGTTCCCTGTCTCGCTGTGTTTCTCTCTGTCAAATAAATACATAAAATCTTAAAAATAAAATAAAATGAAATAAAAATAAAATAAAAAGCTGGTCCCCACTTGGGACGGCATCGTCGGCGTTCTTCCCTCCACTTGTCCTGAGGGTGACGGTGGCAGGACAGAGTCGGGGACCGAGGCTGAGAACCGCTTTACCTGAGCACTTGGCGTAGACTGTCTGCTGGTCCCTGCTCCGGGCAATGCAGGACATATAGAGCTTCTGGTCCTCGATCTTTTCCACGTCAACGTTCAGTACAGCCAGAGAGCCCACAGGGATCAAGCTGGAGGAGTAGGAGGTTTAGCCCATAGGAATCCCCTGCCGCCATCCCTTTTCCCCTCTGTTTCCCCAGCCTTTCCTTCATCCCACTCTGCCTCAAGGAATACAGGGCTCCGGGCTCGGGCCCCGTTTGCAGACTCCCAGAGCCTGACAGCAGAGGCTGTGCTCTAGCCGGACCCGAGGAACGACTGAGCCATGGCTGGGGAAGGAGGGCAGCGCTCAGGGCTCCCGCACCGGCTGCTGCGCGTGGTCACTCCTCAGTGATGAAAAGGCCATGACTTTGGTCAATGCCCCAAGGATGCATACTTACTTTTTGAACCTGATGTTGAGGCTTACTGTGAACAGCCCCTCTCCAGCCAGGTAAGCAGTTTTAGAGAAAGTCTCGTCCATCATGGCAGCCAGGGACCCTCCATGTGCAAACCTGGGGGTGAGGAGGGGGACTGGGCGGGGCGGCAAGCTTCCCGCCGCGCACCCTGACGCACCCTGAGCCTGATGTGGAGCCACCCTGCCTCTACCTGCATACGGGAAGGGAAAGGAAGCAGAGCAGGATCCCAGCTGCTCAAACTGGTCCAGTTCACGTTGGCTTTTCTCCCGGGTTGCTTCAGGGGCATCTACAAACCTCTGACATCATTACTTTATTTTCCCAGGAAAATGTGGGGTGGTTTTTGTTTAGGTAACAGAAAAACATTTTTTCTGATTCATTACCTAATGGCTGGCAGCCATGGCCATCATTTGGAAAGCTGTGCTCACCTTCTCAGCATGGGCTCTGAGGCGTGGCCCTGGGCCCGCTCCCGCCTCACCCATCACGATAGCCGGGGCTGAGCCCACGTTTTCAAGGCAGAGAAATGGGAGCCATGACGTAGGCCCTCTACAGGGTCAGCAGGACGCCTCCAAGCGCTGTTGCCTGCAGAAGGCCCAGGGGCCCCTTCAGCAGGATGCTGACAACCCTGCTTCACGTAGAGTGAGAGAATGTCTCAATCTCAGTAATCTTACAGCTTGTGTAAGCTGGCCTCATGCCAAACCTGCTTCACTGTTGGTGAAGCTGGGGAAAAGAGAAGGCATCCGAATCCAGAATGCAGGTAACACAAGACAGATTCAAGGCTCTGATTTCCAAAAGCACGATTCTCCATGGAGCAGGCCAGTGGCCCTGCTGCGCTAGCCTGGATGGCTGTCCTGCTCCCACCGCCGGGATGGGAGGAGCTGGGAAGCCGTGGGGTCACCCGAGCCCGGACTGACTCTGTGCTCTACCTCTCACTGCGTGTCGGGTCTTGAACAAGCTACTCAGTTGCCGGGCGGCTAGGTTGCTAAGCTTTTCTGAGCCTAAGTTTCCCACTATAAATTCTGAATAAAAATAATTCCTATTTCAACAGGAAGTAATGTTCATAAAACCCCCTACTCCCACACTGTTTGAAAGAGGGGAAAAGAAGTTGGTGCCAAAGAACCCCGAAACTGCTCTTCCCTTGTTACCCTCATTGGCCAGACAGGGGCCCGCAGGCAAGCGTGTGCACTCTGCAGAGGAGCTCCTGGCGAGCCGGCCACCTAGCCATCCGCAGTGCCCACGGGCTGGGTGGACACTCGAGATAAAACAGAAAATTGTATACTGGTCTCTGCCCTGGATTCAGCACGGTGTTGTCGAAACCCTTGTCATTTCCTGGGTGATGGGAGTGCCTCGTTCCACTGAGGTGGCTCTGGGCGGGCTCTTGGATGGGGCCCGTCCCCAGAAAGATCAAGCCATGATAAGAAGCTTCTAGAGAAGGCAGAAGGGCTGGAAATGGAACTTTGCATGGATCAGACCTGCGTGAGGAAGCCTCCATAAAATCCCAGTGGTACAGGGTTCAGAGAGCTTCCAAGCTGGCCAGCACGGGCCCAGTGGGAGGGGGACAGGCTCTGACGGCACGGGGACAGCAGCTCCTGCTGTGCCTGGGACCCTCCCAGACCTCGTCATACGTATGTCTTCATCTGGCCATTCTTATGTACATTTTATCATATCCTTTAACAAAACGGTAAATATAAGTGTTTCCCTGAGTTCTGGAAGCTTCTCTAGCAAAGTAATTGAACGTGAGGAGGGGTTGTGAGAACTCTGATTGGTAACTGTAGGGGCCCTGGCAAGCTGCCCGGGATGGGCCACTCAGGTGTGAATATTATTTTGAGCTGAAGGCAGTCGAGACCCTGTGGGCTCAAGAGAAAGTTTAGTTCCTCCCTTCACTACATAGAGGAATTTGTATTGGGGGTCTTTCCCAGAGTAAAGTTTATTACCAGAGGTAAATTTTACCCAAGTGGCCCATCTGTACAGCAGGCCAAGCATCTAATTACTGAACATCCACTCCTCTTCTTACTGCCCCACGAAGTGCATTCCTTCCCGTCGAAGTCCCAGACCCCTGCCCCCTGGCCCCTGCCCACTGCTCCTTAATTCAGACGACATATAGTCCTCATTTTGCCTGTCTTTGGAATTTCCATGTCTGTGTGGATTTCCTCTATGTACACTCCTAAATTCGACTTTCTCCTATTAATCTGTCTCAGGTCAATTTGATTCCTCGTCCAGCTGGAAGGACCCTTGAAGGGACAGGAAATTCTTGCTTCCTGACATAGCCAAGTCCGATGGAAGTTGTGGGAGCCGGTGACCTACGACTTGCTCTTGGCGTTTGAAGTGGGAGACAGTCTTGTGGACTGAGGGACCCCTGTGGGATCTGATGCTGTCTTTAGGCGGATGGTGTGAGAATGGAGTTAAATTGTCGGACACCCAGCTGATGTCACAGAATTGCCTGGTGTGGGGAAAAGCCTCTACCCATTTGGTGGTCAGAACTATCAGAAGGCAAGTGTCCTGTGTGAGTCGTAAGGAGACACACAGGAGAGAAAGACATAGTAGTTGAGAACTGGTTTTTTCCCTACGCAGTAAATAGACTGACCTGGGTATCTCTTTCTATTTGGTATTAATCTCTTCTCTGAACCCCTCAACCCACTGGCTTCAGTGTTGGATGGTCTTCCCCTGCCTCTCCTGCCCTACCTCCATGAGCCCCTAAATAAAAATGAGCTACATTTCACCCCTCACCCCCACCTTCTGAGGTTTCCCTCTTCAGAAGGAAGGACGTTCCTGACCTGTGTAGGGCTCTGTCCTAGTCCTCCAAGTGCTCAGGGAAAATCAGTGTCCTCACGGAAGATGCCTTTGGGATCCTCAAGGTGACCAAGGGCTGCAGTCTGAATCCACAGCCTGTGGAGGTGCTGACATCTATTAAGATCTCTGAATTGAACTGCGAGTCCCTCCCAGGCCTTGGGACCCTAAAGCTGCCCCCCACCATTCTTTCTCCCTTGTGGAACTCTGGCACCACCAGCAGCCTTCAGTGACTATCTGAGGAAGGAACAGGGATGCAGGAAAAGGCAGACGACCACGGTCTTGGTGGCCCAGTGGCCTTGAACAGGAGGCTCAAGGCCAGCTTGATTTTCCTTGTGGAATTTACTTAGTGTGAGTTCTTTCCTGGGCCTATCCCAAGTTTGAAGGCAGCAGAGTATAATGGAGAGATCAATGGCTTGGAGTCCCAGATCTCGGACCAGAGACCTGATCTGACTTGTGTGTGCTCTGTGCCACCTTACTTCTGTGTGCCTTAGTTTGCCCCTGGGCAAAAGATAAAGTCTGGAGAGATGGTATCCGAGAGCTACATTGTGCCATATGATTTGTGAACACATACACATTGTCCCATAATATTGTATCTCTCAGTCATGAGGGCAGCTGGGTACTACCGCCCCGGGGTTTCAGGTGAGAAGGCTGCAGGCCGGAGGTTGAGCTGTTTGCTCAGGGCTCCAAGGCCAGCAAGGCAGAGCAGGACTGAAAGCCTGGTTCCAGATCTTTTCCTCTTCCGAGTTCACAATACCTGTCTCAGCGTGGCCTCTAAGATCACCTTCGGACTGGAAAACATTTTAGACCTCTATATGGAGGCTCTCCTTATCTGTGCAGTGGGGCCTGGACCAGATGACCCAGAGTGTCTTTCCAGGCCTGGTGTGGAGACAGAAGCCCAGTGTCCCCCACTCCCACCCCCAGCTCTTAGGGAGAGAGTTACAGACTCTGGGGCCTGGTGGGTGGCCCATGCGGCAGCCGAGCCAAGCCCAGAAAGCAGCCAGGGACATCCACCCAGGCCCTGCCTGTCACTTACCCTGGGGCCCCCTCCAAGTAGGGGCCAGGCTGGAAAAGACAGATGGACTTCTTCTCGGATGGGTGGAAAAAAATGACATACTCGTAGCCTTGTCCCTCCACCTGGATGCACCTCGTGAAGATGCGCCAGTCACTTTCGTCTAGGGAGAGATGGGCAGGTTGTAGCCACAGAAGAGCGTGCACGAGTGCGGGGGCACAGTCGGGACTCAGCACCACGGTAGAGCCCTGACTTAGGCACAGGGGAGGGAGGCCCCAGGGCTTCTACTGGGTGGAGAGGAGGACTCGGGATAAAGGTTGACAACTTTTCTCACCAGGAAGAACACCTGGTGAGGGGGCAGAAGGGAGGGGGCTGGGGCTGTGCTCACGGCCGCTCTTGGCTGAGAGCAGAGGCCAACACTGGGCTGTGTTCTCCTGGATGGGAGGAAGGAACCAGGGACCAGAGAGAAGACTGTCCTTTTCTCCCCTTCCTGCCTGGGGCTGAGGCATCAGAGGTGGGCCACCCACAGAAAGAACTTCCAGCTTTGAACTGGAAGGGAGATTGAGGATACCCTTCCTGAGGGTCCTGAGCGTCGGCACAGCGCAAGGGACTGGCTGAACCCACGCGGCGGGCTGGGGAGCTGGTGTGCCCATGGGCCCGCCCAGGCCGGGCCTTACCTGACACAACCGCTAACCCAGATGGGAGTTTCAGCCCCTGAATGTGGTCTCTGTTGGATTTGAAAGAGGGCAGTTTGACCCAGCCATCAGTCTTGGTCTTCTCCAGAAGTTCCCGGTACAGGCTCAGCATGTCGGGACACCAGCTGGCATTGGGAAGGGCATAATCTTTCAGATCCGTCTTCTTCGGACAGAATCTGGAGACCTGGGCAGGAAAAATCGGGGGGATTAAATAGTTTCTTGGGGGATGGGGGCTGCTACTTGGGCTATGGGACCTCTAGGGGGTTTGTTCCTGGTTCTTGGCTCCTCAAGGCCTTGCACCAGTGCTGATTTACAGGAAGCGCCCGTTTTTCTCGCAGAGGGTTACGGGACACCTGTGAGCGATGGGTAAGAGGACCCTAAGGTGCAAAGGAAGGATAAAAAAGGAGCCGGGCTGACAAGTAGAGGCGTATTGCTCTGGGGTGTGCCTTGCCACCATCCTGTTCAAAAGCCCGCGAGCTGTTCTCTGAGGCGAAGGACTGCTAGCGTAAGGCCCGCTGTACAGAGGGGAAAACTGAGGAAATATGGCTAAGGTTGCCAAGCTTGTGAGTGTGGGAGCTGATGGTCGAACTGGAGCCTGCCCTGAGACACTGTCTACCCTAGGGGGTGCGGCCAGCGGCCGAGTACCATTGTCGCCACCTCCTTCCTTAGCTCAGGGGCCAGTCCAGCTCCGTCTGCAGCCGTGCGCCTGACCTGCCAAGGGGGCTCCTTCGAAACATGTTTCGGGTGCCCACACACGGGTGATACTGTCCGTGGGGAAAGGGAGCCCTCTGCCACATCAGGCACTCACGGGCGTCACGGCCGTGGTCAGTGGGCTGGCTGCTCGGCAGGCTCACCCAGGGCCGTCCTGGCAATGCCCTAACACAGCTGCAGTGGTCTGAGCGCCACCGGACCAGAGAGACTCACGGGTGGCCACAAGCTCCAGGCCAGGACAAAAGTGTCCGAGTGGTCTTAGTTTTGGATTACTCGCTCTTCTCTTCTCTTTTCTTTCTTTCTCTCTTCCTTCTCTCCCCTCCCCTCCCCTCTCCTCCCTTCCCTTCCCTTCCCTCCTCCTTTCTTATCTTTAGGCCCAGCATGGGGCTTGAACTCACAACCCCGAAATCAAGAGCCACAAGCTCTCCAGCTAAGCCAACCAGGAGCCCCTCAGTCTGGGCTACTTGATACCCCAAGAGCACCTTCCCTTTGCCAGAGCACACAGCTCCCCAACACACTGTCCACCTGCCCCACAGCCATCATCTGGGAAAAGGAAATGTGGGGTGCTCCTTATGCCCTAGGCCCCCAAGAGAAGGGCTGCTCACCCGGCTGAGCTGGGAGCTTACTCACCAGGGAGTCCGTGGAGGACCCGAATGCTGAGGTGGGGTTGCGTCTGGGCAGGGCCCGGCGAGCACCAGGAAGGACTCTGCGCTGGCCAAGTCTTGCTGCTGCCTGGAGGCCTCCCCTGAGCATGGCTGAGTTCTGAGGCTGGGCGGCACACTCTTGAGACGGTAGCAAGACGGGCAAGTGCTTTCCGGATCTACCTCGGTGCTGCTGCAGGTGCTGCCTCTGGTACAAGCGAGCCTCTCTCCTTTTCGGCCACCAGGCTTTCAGCAGCACGCCCCCTCTGCTGATGATTAGGCAAGGCTGGGCTGGGTTGACACAACGCCCACAGACGTTTGGAGCCTTCGGCTGGCCCCACTCCTGCCCGGCGCTTGGGAAGCAGCAGACGCTGCCCAGGCATGAATGCTTAACAGGGCTGGCCTGAGTCCAGAAAGAGACATTTGTCAAAGAGAGAGAAGTGCATACGGAAATAGCATAGGGTACAGGGGCCTTGGACAGCTGCCCTGGAGTGTTTGGGGGGCCATCCAAGAAAATTCCCAGAAAATTCCTGGAAAGATAAGGGAGGACTATCTCTTGATTGGAGAGTGTTGGCGGAGTGTGTGTGTGTGTGTGTGTGGTGGAGACTTTGTGGAGCACGCTCTGCAGCAAGACCACATAAGCCTGGCACCCAGGTACGGTCCTGGCACCCAGAAAACCAGCTCATGGCCCTCAGCCTCCCCTTCTTGTATCCCGGACAAGAAGTTGCACAGAGAAACCTCCACCTGCCGGTCCCCAGAAGGGATACTGGTGAGAAGGAGACGGTCTTAGGGGTAGAGACAGAAAATCATCTGGGAGCAGTTAGCTTAGCCAAGGTGCTCTCCTGCTTCGGGAACCCCGGGAAGGGGATGAGTGCTGGGGGTGAGGTGGGGTGCTGGGCAGGGGAAGCCTCATCACCGGCAAGCCCGGAAGGAACACAGCTTTCAGGGGAAATCAGGGAGGAGAGCTCAGCAAAGTGTCTGCAAAGTTGTGGGCTTTTCTGGTGGGGGTATTTCTTCTATTGAATTAAAACTGCCAGTTTTCAACTAGAAGTCCTGGTTTTAATTCACCAGAGAAAAGCGTGTTCTGAAGGCCAGAACCATGCAAAGGCGGAATTCTGATTATGATGGTGGTGGTGGCAGTGGTGATTTGGGACAGTTTCTGAAAAGTCAAACTGATTTAATAGGGAAATTTATAGGTCTTGTCCCACTTTCTGTGTTTGACTGCCCTGGAAGATTAGAACATAAATATTCCCCTCCTGTATTCTGAAGACTGAGCGGAATTTCTTCAAGGACAGGGAAACCAGGTTTTTGACTGATCAGCTTCTAATCTAGCAAAAACGATTAGAATTAGCTGCTAGCATTTAAAAAACAGGGAGTTTCACACAAAGCAGGTCAAGGATCTCCAGATAAGTAGGAAATCTGGCAGCAATGGCCTTTCTGTCCTCTGTAGGGACAGCTGGCTTGGCCCAGGCCTCCCCCTTCACTCCCCCGCACCCTCTACATGTGACCCCTGATGGAAAAGACAGGGCTCTGGGAGGAGATGAGAGAGGAAAGAGGAATCCTGAAAGGACTGGAGAGGAATCTGAGGAAACAGAAGTAGGCAGAAGGAGGGGCTCCTTAGGGCCCTGGTCCCAGGAAGGTTGCAGTCGCCATCCTGATTCCAAGAAGAGCTGCAGCTGGACCAGAGAGAGGAAGTCCTTGTTTCATTCACTGCCCACGAGTCACGTGGGAGCTGGGTGCTTGCACAGCAGACTTCCTTGCACAGCCCGACTTCCCTTGCAGATTGCATACCCCAGTGGGACCCGCATCTTTGTTGCTGGACTAGAAGAGAAATAGTCTCTGTGAAATAATAGAAGATATATAGATTGGTCTCTGCTCCTGGTTTCTGAACACAGCTCCTAAATCCTTTGGAGTTTTCTGGGTGATTGAGTGTCTTTTGTTCTAATGAGGCAACTCTGGAAAATGAGTCTCCTGGATAGCTTCAGGATGGAGACTGGTCCCCAGAAAGACCAAACTGGGATGAGAAGCTTGGAACTTATGGTTCCTGTTGGTTCGAAACCCCCTGGGAGCTTCCCTGTGTAATGTGAAAGTAGCCCATGAGGGAAGGGCAAAGAGGGACTGAAGAACGAGGCGGCCCTTCCAGGTTGGTAGGTGGCACATGTAAGGAGTGAAAGGGAACTCTCAGCAGGGGCTAGGCTGGGGACAGAAAGACAAAGGGGACCCAGCACCCACCTGGCACCTTGAGGTGCAGGGACAGAGGGTCCTTACCTGGATTCAGTTATGTAGGCGATGCAGGGCTTCTTAATGCCACATTGTTAATTCAAGGCTGTGTCCTTGGAGCAGCCTCTCAGAGTAGGAAGGCAAGTGGAAACCACATTCCAAGGACAGGGGTGGGGGCGAGGGCCTCTGATCGCCAGGGTCCAACTTATGGGTTGATCAGCAGTCATGTCTTCTTGATGACCTTTCCCAACAGGTCCACCCTCCCTTCTTCAAGAAGGGGACAGGGGCTCGAGATTGAGTGAATGATCCCTCATGCCTGTGTAAAAGCCTCCATACAAATACCAAAAGTATGGGGTTTGGAGAAGCTTCCAAGTCGGTGCTCCCTCAACCCTGTGGAAATAGCAGTTTCTGTGCTCACGAACCTCCCAGACCGCATTTCATGTATCTCTTCATCTGGCTGGTCATCTGTATCCTTTCTCGTATGCGTCACTGTATGATAAGGCAGCAGGCATGAGTGTTTCCTGGAGCCCTGTGAGCACTCCCAGCCAACAGTGGAGTCTAGAAAAAAGGGCATGAGAGCCTCTGACTGTAGCCATGTCAGTCACTGTCAGTGACCCAGGGACCCTCCGCCTGCCGTTGGCATCTGAAGTGGGGGGGCAGGGTCACAGGACTAAGCCCTTAACCTGCGGGGTCTGCACCTGACTCCAGTCAGTGTCGGAATTGAATTGTAGGGGCACCTGGGTGGCTACGGCAGTTGAGCGTCTGACTCCTGGCTTCAGCTCAGGGTCATGATCTCGGGGTCATGAGATTGAGCCCTGCGTTGGGCTCTGGGCTGAGAGGGGAGTCGTTGGGATTTCTTTCCTCTTCCTCTCCCTCTGCCTCTACACCTCCCCTTGCATTCTTTCCATCTCCCAAATAAATAAATAAGTAAATAAAAATAAATAAGTAAATAAATAAAATATTGAATAAGTGGCAATTGACGTGTAGGACATCTACCTGGTGTCGCAGAGCATTGCTTGGTGTTGGGAAACCCCACACTGTCAAGTGCTGTGCCATTAAAAAAGAAAAAAACCGGAAATTTTCCTGTGGGCATCCTCCCACTTTAGTTGTTCCACAACTTTTGGTTAAATCCGCTTTCAAGTATTTATATCATTATGCTTACACAGTTGTGTTGTCAGTCTGGCCAAGTACTACAGTTAAATTTCCTTTCTTCTACAGAGAATTTTCCTTGAGTTGATGATTCCCAAGGTCCAGCTGGAAGCTATGGTCCAGGCAATTCAGGGAACTGAAGGGGCTGCCCAGCAGATGAGCCTTGGTTTCCCAGCTGGGAGCGAAGAGGTCCAGAGGAGAGAGGAGAAAAGAAAGACCTGGTGATGTCTGTGACGTCTACGACAGTGCAACGGGGTCAAGGACGTAACAGATGGAAGGTGATTAGAAGGAAAGATATGTGACATCTATGCTGGTGGCGAAAGCATGGGTACGGCCTTGAGTGGGTGCATGGAGGGGTTGCTCGCGACCGCCCCACATATCTTGCAGGTTCTCTGTGCAACGCTGAGCCCCCTCTAGATGTGGGGGGTCATCAGCTCTGCGGGGAGGTCGAGGGGTGTTGGCTAGTGCTCAGAGTAAAGAAAGCTTCTCCCCAGACCCGGACTCTGGAGAAGCAATTAGAAAAAAGAGGGCTGGCTGGCTCAGTCAGAGGAACAGGTAACTCTTGATCTCAGGGTCATGGGTTCAAGCCCCATGTGGGTGTAGAGATTACTTAAAAAAAAAACAAACTTAATGAAGTACTGAATGGTGACTGACATAATAAATAAAAATAAAAAAGGGAAGGAAGAAAGAAAACAGGGGGAGTCAGTGAAGGTTCATCATAAGCTAGAACTCCTGTTCATTCTGATTTGGCCTGTTGGCCTGCTTGGTTCGTTTCCTCGTCTGTGATTCGACCTCCCCCAGAAGTGCATCCTGGGCGGGATCCGACAGCGGGGGGTCCACGGAGAGCCAGCCGGGGATGCGAGAGAGGACTGACCACTGCCGCTTGAGGGCGGGGAGAGCTCAGAAGTGTGCAGAGTTCTGGGGTGCAGATGCTCCCACGGTGGCTGCTTTCAGGCCCCAGCAGGAAGCCTGGACCCCTGGAAACTTCGCTGGTGTGTTGTGAAGCACCGGGGGTGATCAAGGCCTGGGAGCTTCCCTGGACCACCTCCCAGTCCACGGACCCCTCCTTCCTTCTGGCAGGCTCCCAAATCTGAATTCACACCCACCTCTGTCTCTGGGAATTCCCTTCAAGGCGAGACTGTGTAGGCCCCCTTAGTCTCCTCAGCCTGGCCTCCTCCCCCGCTCTCACCAACAAACTCACGGAAGCTTAGGGGAATTTTACTGTAAATCGCTAAAAGGAAACAGGTGAAGAGGAACATTTCCAGAAATCTTACAAAGTCCTCCTCAGCTTGGGGGCCCTCTCACAGCATTCTGGACACATGGTGGGGCTCCCCCGTGGGCTGGCCGCTCCCGTCTGGGATGGTGGCCCCACGCACTGGAGTGACTCTGTCAGGATGGCCCCATCAGGCCCTTCTGGATGACGAAGGAACTTCCCGAGTGGCCTTCCTGCACATCTTCGCTCGTCTGTGAACTTGATCCCTCCTGAAGACTTGGAGCTTACACTCATCCCTGCAATTTCTAGAGAGCTCCCAGACTGCCCATGCCTCTCTCCGTCCGTGACTGATCTTCAAACTGGTCAGAGTGACCTCAGGGAGACTTGGTTTCTTGACCTTCTGAAAGTCAAGTGTCAGGGGCCAGGCTGAGCCATGGGAACCCAGGGCACTCAGAGGGGGCCGCCCTAGTCTTACTCCCCTTAGGAGTTGCCGTAAAGAAACATTCGCTCAGTTACCAGCTTTCTAATTTCTCCAGAAAAGCCGGTACAAATCCAGACTTTTACATTATGTGAAACCTTCCAACCTTTCAACGTTGCAGCTGATATAAGTACACTGCATGTACCAGATCAGGTGCTCTGCCTGGACCTTGGCCGGCAGGTTGCTGATCATGCCACACGCTACTGCTCTCCCCAGAGCCTGCTGCTCTTCTGCTCAGGTCCCGTCTCTCTGACTACCCCCCAGAGCAGTCCTCTTCTTATGGCTCTCTGAGGGAGGGAGCCTCCTGGGATTCATTTTACACCCTGGACACCCTCCATGGGCGTTTTGGAATAGGAAAATAACTGTCCAGCATTGAAACTGATAAATCAGTTGCCTTGGGGTTTTCGCTCCATCTGGTTGCTAAGGGTTTTCATCTGTGCTGCATGTGGGACCTGCATGGACAGCCTGGGGAAAGGCTCAGCCTCAGGGCCGCCAAGACTGGAAGGGTGCAGGGCGGGGGGTGATTGGGAGGGGCGGCTGGTGGGAAGGGGGAGCTGCCTTCAGGAAACCAGGACGTGGGATGGAGCTAAAAGAAGTGAATGGTAAGGGCTGCCCAGAGGGGCCCTGACGGGTGGGCTGGCGGGCGTTGCCTGGGGGAAGGGTGAGCCGGGCTGTGGCGGGAGACCTTGTGCCTAGGGGAGCTGGGCAGCCACTAAGCAACCACCGGCTCCAGGAGCTGCTGCCTTGTTTGATCGCTGCTCTCGGGGTCCCCGCAGAGCACAAGGCAGGGACTGTGCCAGGACTGATGGGGACCTGCTCCCCTCCCCCCGGATGGGAGAGCTCCTGCCGCAGCCCAGCGGCCAGGAGGCAGAGAGCCAGGACCTCTACGCTCAGAAAGTGACACATCCTGAATGGGCGTGTGTCGGTGTGTGCACACTCAGGGCGGGGCTCCCAGTTCCCAGCCAGGCCTGTCCCTGAAACCCCCAGTACCTTCACATCGAAGGGACAGCCACGGGGTGCCACTGGCAAATCGGCTCCATTAGCTTCTGCACGAAGGAGGGCCACATTGCCTTTCCAAAACGTCTCAGGAGGCTAACATGGCTCCCACGAGAGCTGGAGCTCTCCTCCCCGAGAGCTCTGGAACAGGGGCCTCAGCCATCTCTGAGCGAGCTCAGGGCCAAGCCTGTGAGGCCTCCAGGTACAGGAGATGGTGGCTTCGCTAGCTGCCGCCGGGTGCCCCGTATTTCTGCCTGCTTTCCTCCAGTCCCGGGCGTCCCGGTGGTCGAGTGCGTGTCTACCCCGCAGGTGTGGAGCCGAGCCCATGGCCCTGACCGGCGCTGCTCCAGCTGACCACCAGGAAGGGCCTGGGGAGGGGAGGGCGTGAAGGCCATGCCTCTTCAGGCCTCCAGGAGGAGCCCCTTCCAGGCCCTGGGAGCCGGCTGACGGCTGACGGGGTGAGTCAGCTGCTAAGTGGGTCCCCCCAAACAGCCCGCAGCCCCAGGAGGCCTTGAAAAGTGCCCTCACAGGGTGGTCTCCTAAGGCTGTCCCACTCAAGCTCTGTTCCCAGGCAAGGAGCCCCTCCTTTTTGGGACAGTTTCCCCTACCAGCCGCCTGTAGGCCCCTTCTCCATCTCCCCTCTCCTCAGCCAGTCCTCAGACTTCCAGAGTCCCCATGTGGGAGGCCCACCTGCTCCTCCAAATCCTTCCCATAGAGTTCCCAGAGCCCATAAACCCTCAATGATTAGCATCTGAAAAAACAAAGACAAAAAACCCAATAAATCAGTTCTCCTTTCCTGAGGGATCACAGGGCTCTATCTACACAGCTCTGGGAGAGAAGAGCCATTCCATTCTTTGAGGGATGGTAAAGACTAAGTGTCACATTGAACCAGCCTAAGCCTCGATTCCCTCCGGAAGCCCAGCGGCCCGGCTCAGCCTTGGGATCTCTGAACACAAAGAAAGAACCCCCAGGGAGGTCCTCCCCCTCCTGAGGACAGGGGAGGTCGGAGGCTGTGGCCTCCCAGAGGGCAGCTCTCCTGATGGCCCTGTCAGAGGAGAGCACCCCCCCCCTCCCCGTGTAGTGCTCCTGGGTGTGCAGAAAGCCTTGCTCCCTCCTTTGGTGGCCCCTGCCAGGCTGAGCTGGCCTGGCCCCTACCCTCAGCACAGTAGCTTGTGTCCTCTGCTGTCTCAGTGCACACGGGCACGTGTGAGCACACTTACCAACATACTGTGCATGGCCACACGTACTGTCTGTGCACACACACGCTCACACGCACATGCACACGCAGAGATACAAAGGCACATGCCCGTACGCACATTCACATGCATATGTGCTCACCCCCAGAGACTCACATGAATACCACGCCTGCACACACGGGCACACATACTCACTGCTTTACATATTGTGATGTTGAGAGTTATTGCACGGTGCACTGCTCATAGTAGTTTAAAGTTTTGCCTATCTTTTAAAATGTAAATATTCCTCGGGGTGCCTGGGGGGCTCAATTATTAAGCACCTGTCTTTGGCTCAGGTCATGTTCCTGGAGTCCCGGGATTGAGCCCCTGCATCCAGTTCCCTTCTGGGCGGGAAGCCTGCTTCTCCCTCTCTCACTCCCCCTGCTTGTGTTCCCTCTCTGGCTGTGTTTCTCTCTGTCAAATAAATAAATAAAACTTTAAAAAATTTTTAAAGAATAAAATGTGATCATTCCTGCAAAGGGTCACAATGGAAGCAGTTATTAGTTATTTTATTTCTTAGTTTAACTGGGAGACTGAAAATAGGCTTTGATAAGGAGAAGGGGCACAACCTTGAGTCTGAGAAGTGACATTTCTTTGAATGCACAGTTTTGCTGGGTACCCTCTCCCTGAAACGGCATGGCCGGATCAGACAGACCAGCTGCTTCATAGCTGAAGTCCTGCAGAGCCTCAGAACGTGTGAGTCTGGATGGGCCTCCAAAACCTTTGCTCCTTTGGTCCGAGGCCCTCATCTTACAGAGGCAGAAACTCACATTCATTGAGATTAATCAAAGCCCCTAGCTTGTATTTCCAAAACAGATCTGAATCTGTCCGCTTCCCTTACTTGTCATCCACATAGACGATCCCAGGGCAAGACTAATCACTCAGGTATGTGCCCCTCTTGGACCAATGTCTACGGTCACAGGGATGGGGAGCTGTGACCGACTAAGGCTGGCCAAGCGCCCACCCCCCGCCAAGGCTCTGACTGGAAGCACCCACATGCACACTGGAATCAAATGACACCAGAAAGCACAGTTCTGTTACCAGAAGACCAAGAGGCAGATAGTGGGCAGACCAACGACAACCCATGACCATGACTGTATCTTAGCAATTGTCTAGAAGTTTCTGCCTCCACGTTTTTTTTGTTTTGTTTTTTAAATTTTATTTATTTATTTGACAGAGAGAGATCACAGGCAGACAGAGAGGCAGGCAGAGGGAGAGGAGGAAGCAGGCTCCATGCCGAGCAGAGAGCCCGATGTGGGCCTCAATCCCAGGACCCTGAGATCATGACCTGAGCCGAAGGCAGAGGCTTTAACCCACTGAGCCACCCAGGTGCCCCAGCAACAAATATTTAAAATATTTTTTTTCTATGTTTAAAAAGTTAAACATAGTCATATATATATATATATTTATTTATAAAGATTTTATTTGTTTATTTGACAGAGAGAAACACAGCTAGGGAGGGAACACAAGCAGGGGGAGTGAGAGAGGGAGAAGCAGGCTTCCCGCCGAGCAGGGAGCCCGATGTGGGACTCGATCCCCGGTCTCCAGGATCATGACCTGAGCCGAAGGCAGTCGCTTAACCAACTGAGCCACCCAGGCGCCCCATAGTCACGTATTTAATATTTGATCTTCTCTAATGGAGCCGTGACTAGCAAAGTGCTTCTCAGTGATGGACAGGAAGTTATTGTGGTTATGCGAGAAAATAAGGTGTCGAAAGGACTGAAAGCAATGAGGGAGGCTGTCTGTGACACGCGGGGAGGCTGCGGCAGGGGGCTGCTGGCTGGTGACTTCGCTGATGGGGGTGCGGTTGCATCAGTCAGACCACATCTTCTCTCTGGACAGTATTTGCGGAGGTCTGCATTCCAGCCTCTGCAGGAGAAGCGGGTGATAGACGACAGCATCTTTCTCACCGTGGACTCTCTGGAACTGGCTCCAGGATGCGTGCTCGACGACCTGAAACGGTCAGCGCCGTGCCGGTGGAGGGCAGCCGTCCGCTCCCTGTGCAGAGCCCTCTGATGACCCCAGTGAGAAGACGGGACCCGCTGCCCTCCGACAGGCTGCCGCTGAGTCCTGTGGAGACCTTTTAAGGAAAAGCAAAGGTGATATTGACGTTGCAAGGATGACAAATTTTGGAATGTGGAAAGGATGAAGTAAAAATATGGTGCTCTAGATAGAGGAAAAGGAGATGTTCCTCCAAACGTAGTCAGCTGTAGAGGCGCCTGGGTGGCTCAGTTGGTTAAGCGACTGCCTTCGGCTCAGGTCATGATCCAGGCCAGAGACCGGGGATCGAGCCCCACATCAGGCTCCCTGCCTGGCGGGAAGCCTGCTTCTCCCTCTCTCACTCCCCCTGCTTGTGTTCCCTCTCTGGCTGTGTTTCTCTCTGTCAGATAAATAAATAAAGTATTAAAAAACAAACAAAAAACTTAGCTGTAAATGGGCTGGCTGGGATAAAGCTAAACGATTCAGATTTCAAACGCTGGATAAAACCCAAACATGCCCAGCAGGGTCTCTTGTACCTGTTCCGGAGAAGAAGAGAGAATTTTTTGGATGAAAATATTAACTCACTAGATAGTTACCAAAAACACCACAACCTGTCAGGTGTCAGAGCGTGGTGTGGTGGACAACCAAGAAGTCTCTCCGGACAGAAGATGACTGTGCTTGTGAAGGAGAAGATGGGGACAAAGAGAAGAGGAAGCCCGGGAAGCAGGTGGCGGAGTTGGAGCCCGGAGGGCTCATCCCCCAGGTGGAAGAGCCCTGATTGTGGTTATGTGTGATGCAGAGAATTCAACTTTGTGATTGGGCGGTTCCTTCAAGTCAGTGTCCTAAGTGGGGAGGAGTCGCTAATAGCCATCCGAGAACTATGTTCTTGGAAAAAGTCTAAAAGTTCCACCACATTACCATCCACAAAAACTATGGGTGTGACCACACAGAAAAGGAACCCAAGACGACAACGTCCAAGTTTTCTTCCACAGTATCCAATGCCAGATAGGCTTAGGATGTGTGGAACAAAATTCAACATTCTGATTTTCCAGCCGTTTCTAAAGACTCGCAGAGCCTTTGAACATGTTGAACTACGAGGAAAAGTTTTTGACTTTGTTCTGGCTTGAGGAGATTCACACAGAAATGGAGCTGAAGGGGTATGACGTGAGTGGGGTCACCTTGAAAAGATAATGGTTACCTGCTGGTTCCGGAGGTCCAGGACGGGTTGAAAGCAGGCCTTCTCTGTACGCAGGTGATACACTGAGTTTAAAAACTCAAGAGTACAATGGACATATCATCAAATACTCTGGCTGTGTGGTTGAGATTAGTGAAGAAGATACGTAACTCTTTTTAAAAAAAAATTATTTATTTGACAGAGAGAGATCACAAGTAGGCAGAGAGGCAGGCAGAGAGAGAGAGGAGGAAGCAGGCTCCCTGCTGAGCAGAGACCCCAGTGCGGGGCGTCATCCCAGGACCCTGAGATCATGACCTGAGCTGAAGGCAGAGGCTTTAACCCACTGAGCCACCAGGCGCCCAAGATATGTAACTCTTAAACTTAACCCAGAATTTCAGCAAGCATATAACTTTGAACCTACGGATGTGGAATTCACATATAACAGGAGCACAAGTAGACCGTGTCACTGGACTAGAACAAGTCATCCACTTAGGTGTTAAAGTGTTGTTTCCAGAAGAAATCACTTTACAGTCTCCCCAAGTGACGGGGAATTGGAACCATGCACAAGACACTAAAAAGGACGGACAGTCCACCACCTAGAATAGGAAAGCCACGAAGGACCCCACTAAGCACGTAGCAAAGGAAGGCGGGCTGGTGTCCAGGACACGCCGGGGCCAGTGGCCTTTGCTGAAAGGTCCGCGGATCTGGTAAATGAAGTTCAGATCCCCAGGTGAGAGAGAAGGAATCTTTCAATAACATGCTCAATGAAACCAGACGTTAACAGTTAGGAGAACCCTGAGTGGGGACTGCTGCCTGCTCCCCGTGTGTTCTTTTTGGACCTCCTGGAACCGGGAAGACAGTGATGTGCTAGAGGCTGTTTTACGGGTGTACTGAGCTTTGCCAGCTGGCAGATGCTGGTTTGGGCTCCCTCCGGCAGTGCCCCCGATCTCGTGTGTCTGCGGCTGCATGAGAGATAGGTGCTGCGGCCCGGCAGATGTTGGTTTGGGTTCCCTCCGGCAGTGCCCCCATCTCGTGTGTCTGTG